>WBMZ01005888.1:0-15903 GCA_013400975.1 Atrichornis clamosus
CACCGCGCGTGCGCCGCGCGCCCCGGGCACCGGGCGGCACCGGGAGCGCGCGTGTGTGCGCGTGCACAGGGCACCGGGAGACCGAGCCCGAACCTGTGCCTGTGCCTGTGCCTGTGCCCGTGCCCGTGCCCGTGCCGGCCCTGCTGCCCGTGCCGGTGCCGGTGGCGGCGGCGGCACCGGTACCGTTTGTGGCCGCGCACCCGTCCCCGCGGGGTTCCCGGGGGCGCTCCGGAGCGCACTGCCCGCGGCGGCACCGTTACCCCCGGCTTCCCCACCCGGTCCCGGTGCAGCGCCCTGCAGCGCTACCGTCACTGCTATCGCTGTAATTAATCACCGCCGTCGCTAATTAGCGGCGTGGGAGCACAGGGAAATGCCACCCGAGGTGCCTCACCGAGAGGGAATGGGATGGGAACGGGGAATGAGGCCCAGGAAGTGCCCGGTGGGGAGGGACAGCGTCCGAGGGGGAAAACACCCCTCGTTGGAAGTGAATTGGTCTTTGGTTGACTGCAGTTTCAGCTGTTATTTAGTGCCAGGTGGATGTCACGCTCTGAGGGCCTGCGAGCATGGACGGAGCCAGGAGCCCCCCTGGTCCCACCGTTCCAGCCGAGAGGGTCCCCGTGGGGACTGGTGGGGTCAGGCTGCAGAGCCTCCTGCCACCCCTTCGGTCGCACCAAGAGTCTCCCATGTCCCAGCCCCAGCGTGGGGAGGTCCTGCCTGAGACCAATTCCCCAGGAAAACCACCCTCCACCGTGTCCCACCTGGCTCCAGCACGAGGCTGGCACAGCCCTGAAAAGCGGAGCATCCCCCGACCGCGCTCATGCACCACCGACCCCCGAGCAGCTCTAATCTTCTGGTTTTTTTAATTTGCCTCACAAGGTAGAGTACATCCAGGGAATGTGCAATGTACAAGGAAAGTGCTGGGCAGGCGAGCGCGAGGGGAGGCGGGGGTGCCCCACGGGGCCCGGGACTCGTAGCTAGCAGGCGGCACGCTCAGTCGGAGGGCGCGTCGGGGGTGACGAAGGTGCCCTTCTGGTCCCACTGCATGTCCCGGATGCGGCGGATGGACTGGATCTGGGGCTGGAAGGCAGACCACTCGTTCCAGTGTCGGAAGTCTCCGGTCTCAAAGAGGTACTGGTAGCCTCTGTAGCCAGGGTACTGGTACCCGACCCAACTGCGGGAAAAGCAAACACAGCGCACCTGAGCGGGCTCGGCCGCTCCAGGCAGCAGCGACGCGGCCGGCACGCGCTGGGGGAGCCGGCAGAGCCTCCCTGCGCTGGGCACCCGGCCCTGGGGGACGGGCCACGCCACCAAAACCAGCCACGCCACCGAAAACAGCCACGCGGCGCTTCCTGGCTGCCTGAGAGCCCCGTGCGGGTGCTCAGAGCAGCGGGGTGGGGAGGACAGGGAGCCTGGCACGAGGCAGCCGCCGCTGCAGCCCGGCTTACGTTCCACTGGGCACCTGCACGCTGCCCACGCGGTCGCAGAAGCCATAAGCCCAGAGGCTGGGCACGTCGTCCTCCTGGATTTCCATCTTGTTGCCCTTGAAGTCAGCAGACTCGTAGAGGGAGATTTTGTGGTCCTCAGCCTCCTGGGGAAGACAGGGGGAAGGCGCTGGGCGGTGCGGCCGCAGCCCTGGAGCTGTGCTGCAGCGAGGCCCCGAGCAGCACGGCCCGGCCGCGGGCAGAGCCCACCGGTGCTCTCTGCTCCCGGGCACTCACCATTTTGATGGGACGCATGGACATGAAGCAGTCGCTCCGGTAGCTGCTGGACCAGGTGTCCCAGCGAGGGTACTCGCCCTTCTCCAGGATGAACATCTCCCCGCGCATGTTGGCCTGCTCGTAGGCCACCCAGCTGGGGACAGGGGGGCAAAGAGCAGGTCAGATCCTGCCCAGCAGTTCCACTCCTGTCCAGCCTGCAGGACACCGGGAGTGGTCTCCCAGCGCCCAAAAAAGCTGTGGGAGCTGGGAGTGGCCCCACCACCCTGCTCCCACCTTTCTCCCAGCCCAGGCACCGTGGCCTGTGCAGAGCCGGTGCTGATCCGCAGGCTCCCGGCTGGAAGCTCGCTGGGGCGTGTGTCCAAACCTGCAGCAGGCGCCAGCGCTCCTCTGCCTCAGCTGGGGAGCAGCGGGATCCCCGGGCGCTGGTGATCCCCCTGTGCTCACCCCGCAGAGTCAGCTCAGGACTCTGTTTTCCCCCTGCCCGGGCTGTCTAATCCTGGCACGCCCGCACGCCTCACTGCTCCAGCGCCAGCCAGCGCTGGCACCCGGCCACTGCCGGGGTGCAGGGCTCGCTCAGCTGCAGTGTCACCTCTTTAGCAGAGCCACGAGGTGCTGGGAATGTCACAGGCTGTGGGGCTTGGGGCTCCAGAAGCCCCTGGCACCACAACAGTCCTGCATTTGCTGCTTCCCCTTTCCCTGCAAAACAGGTCTTCCTGCAGATGCCAACAGGGGTTTTCCTGCTGGCAGGAGATGCGTTCAGGTACCCCAGGCCTCACGCTGACTGCTAAAGCTTGACTTGGTTGATTTTGATTTTGTCTTTCCCTAAGAACATTTTTGGGTGCAGAATCCCGCCAGTGCTTCTCAAGAAGCCTTTGAGGACCCCAGTGACACCCAAGTTCTCTGTCCTCTCAATTTCATCCTTTCTATATTTAGTGCTTCCCAGGTATCACATCTGAGCTCCTTCCAGGCTGCTTCAACCCCCTTTCATTTCAAGAAGAGTTGAATATTCTGGGCTCCTAACAAAAAAGTCATTGGTGCTACATGGTGTCGTTCCAGGTGACCACAGGTCACCCTCCCGGTCCCTCAGGGACGCTGTCAGGGACAAGCCATGTCCTGTGCATCCTGCCCACAGCACTACCAGCCCCCCTGCATTCCTGGGCGCGCCGTTTCCAGTCGGGCATGGAGCGGTGGATGCTCTTTCAACATGGAGATCATCCGTCTGCTCAGTTATCTGCTTTGGGGATCGGTTTTGTCCCTGCCTGTGTCAACTGTTCCCACGGCCGTGAGGCCTGCCCAGCCCCCTTGTTGCTGCTCGGCTGCCTGGCTGCAGGCAGGCGTGTGGGGCCCGCCCCAGCCTGGTCTCCGTGGTGGCCCTGGCCACCGGTCCGACCCGAGGCTCCCTCCTCATTTCACCCTGGCTTCTCTAAAATCTGCAGGTGCCTTGGACAGCTCCAGGTGCCTGACCTGATGGACATCTTTCCTCAGCCCTCAGCTTTGCCTCTGGCACCCTTTGCTTTGCAGGTGACCCTGGCATTGTTCCTACACGTCCTGGCCCTCCCGTCCTCCTTGAAGGAGATCCAGGACCCCCACTCTGCTCCTGAGCTGGTCCTGCCCGGGTGGCAGGGAAATGTCCCTGCATGTGACACTTCACCTAGGGTGTCCCCAGGGCTGTGTCCCCACCCGCCAGGGGCATCCCCAGGGACACGGCCCCCCGGTGGCTTGGGTCACTTACGGTCCAGAGGTGACAATGACACTGCGAACCCGGTCGAAGCCGCGGTCAGCCAGGTTCAGGCACTCGGTGGTGAATTCCATCTGCCTGCCCTGGAAGTTCTCCTGGTCGAAGACGACGATCTGGGGATACAGGGAAAGGGTTGGATGGGGAGAGGCATGCTCAGGGAGGGCAGGCTGGTGCTGTGTGACCCTGCATGCTCGAGCCCGCTGCTCCACGTGTCCCCCTCGGCTCTCCAAGCCTTCCTTGGAGATCTGGTGCCCGGGCAGGCCAAGCTGGGCTCTGTGCAGGGGCAGCCCTGTCCCAGCCCAGACTGAGCACGGGAAGGTTCGTCCCAACAGCTGTCCCTGCTCCACGATGGCCTCATCCTGCCCCTGGTTCTGCAGCTGCCGGTGCCCACACCGGTGGGAAGGAGCTGCTTCTCCAGGTGCTGCATCCACGCTGTGTCCTTCTCTGCCTGGCATGGTGTCACCAGAGCCCTCTCATTGCTCGCCCCTCGTGCCTGGCCCTGCTGCAGTGCGTCGGTGACACACTGCCCTGTGGCATTTCAGTACTGGCCCTGTCACCCCCAGAGTCCCCTCACCTCCCCACAGGACCCCTGTATGTGGAGGGTGACCAGAGGGAGCAGGTGACAGCAGCCAGCCCTGACACCACGGCCCAGGGGAGAGCATTTCCAAAGGCTGTGGTCCCCAACAAGCCATCCTGGCCAAGGGACCCCCAGACTGTTCCTCCTGCAGCAGCTGCCCCAATCCTGTGCCTGGTGTCAGAGGGATAGAGTGGGAGGGATGGCATCATCCACACTTCCACACTCCTTCCCCCAGAACAATCTCATCTCCAGGGATGCTGCCCCTGTCCCTCAGCCCGGAGCGTGTCCCTGCGCGTGGGGAGCTGCAGGGCTTACCCTGAAGGCTTCTGGGGAGGGCTCCTCGCCCTTGCTGTTTGCGACAGGAGCAGGATCGAGGGATGGAGTTGGCGCAGGAGCCGCCTTCTCCTTCTCCTCCGCAGCCTGGCCGGGAGCAGCGGGTTTTGTGGTCTCAGACATCGCGGTGGTGGGCTCAAGTCTGTGACGGGGCACCAGCAGCGGGTTAGAGGGAGGAGTGGATGTGGGCACCCACAACCCGCCCCGGGATCGGTAACATTGGGATGGGGGATCTCAATGGGATGGGTGGCCAGGGCCAGGAGAGGAACTGCTGGAAGGTTCTCCAGCAGGCGCAGGCAGAGGGTCCCGCCTTCACCAGGAGGATTGCGGGAGGTCCTGGCATCCACACTCTTCCTTCTGTGGTCAGGAGAGTCCTGAGCATGGTCCCACCACTGTGGGGTGCCCAGGCTGGGGCGCGATGCTGTGCCGGGCACCAGGGCCGTCCCGCACGGGATGCACTTGGGAGCCCGGGGGGCACCGGGGCAGCGTGTGAGGGGTGGGAAGGGGGCCGCCCTGGTCAGCCGAGGCCCTGCAGCTGGCACCCTGCTGTGGCCCGCAGGTGAGTGTCACCAGCAGCTCCCCGGGGAGTGGAGGGCGGTGGGATGCTGAGCATCAAGGTGCTCCCAGACGTGACGACCACAGCGGTGGCCACGGCTTAGACCCTGCATTTCCCTCTCCCCACCGCGGGTCCGGCTGCAGCCCGGTGCCCGGGGACTTTGTCCTCTTACCTGGGCAGCTGCTGCTTCTTGTTGGAGTGAGCGGGCTTGTGTTTCGGGGCGCCGCGAGGCCCCCACTTTATAGCCTGGCAAGGGCAGACCCCCGGGCGGGCGCACAAAGGAACTGCCAGCTCATCAGTGTCTGCGCGGCCGCCCAGTCATCACATCCTGCAAAGCGCTGGGCGAGCTGGAAGCCTCTCCCCGGCCCCGTGCCCAGCCGCTGAACCCAGCACTTTCCTTTGTGCCCCCGGCACAACAGAAGGCCTGACCGTGCCACTTTGCAGCGCGCCCGGCACCCGCTGCCCCTCGTGCGGCCGCCCCGGCAGGGCATATATAGCCCTGGCACGGCCCGGCCGGCGCCGGCCCCGGCACCCTCACCTCCCCTGCCCGGCGCCCCGGGCCCGGGCCCGCGGGGACGCCTCGTTCTGCTGCCGCTGCCGCCGCCGAGGGTGCCGCAGCCCCGCGGTGCCCAACCTGCAGCCCCGCGGTGCCCATTTCTCCCCTCCAAACACTGAGCACCTCACTTTGAACATCACTCCGTGCCCACAAGCGCCTGCAGCGCTGTCCTGGAGATGCCAGGAAGCGAGACCTGAGTGTTCTGAAATGCTTCAGGAGTTAGGTTTTTCCCCAAACGATGTGTAATCGAAGCTGACACTTTCCAAACCACCTGAGTGCCTGCAAACGGTGCTTGTTCTCCCCTGGGAATGTCCCTGCTCACTGGCAGGGCTGTTCCTTTGCTTTTTAGCCCGTTTTTCCTGTGCTGTGCTCACTCTGTACCACCCCTGGTTCTGCTACCACCACATTCGTGGTGCCAAGCCCCACGCAGGGTTTTGGGGCATCAGCTCTGTCTGACTGGTGCAGGAGGAAGGTCGCTGCGTGGCTGGTCGAGGACACGCTGGCACAGGTCCCTGCAGGGGCTCAGCCTCTGATGCCACATCTCCCGCACCCCATGGCACCTCGGGGGACCTTTCCCTGAGTCCCTCGGAGCCTCTGATCAGCCCGTCTCCACCTCCACACCCTGTGCGACACCCCCAGCTTCCCGCAGCATCCAGCACCAGCGGTACCTCACCCGAGGGTGTGCGGGCAGAGGGCTCAGAGCCCCGTGTGTTGCCCTCATCTTTTGTTCCCCTCATGTGTCACCCAGCAGCGGTGGGATCCAGCTGCACTCTCTGGGCTATTGCGCAAAATCCCGAACAAAAAGAATGTATTCATCCCTTCTTTTCCCGAGGTTTTTCAGGGGCTGTGCTGTGCCCGTGACTGGGTGCGGGGTCTGCTGCCCCATTCCCCTGGGCACTGCCCCATTTCTCACCATGATGCTGGGCAGTGTTTGATGATTCACGATTTCAATTTGCACTCATTTCCATGTTTTTTACCCAGATTTCTAATTTAACCTGCCCTCTCTTCCTCCCGTAGCCAGGGTGGGTGTTCTACCCGTGCCTCCCGGGCATTAACCAGCAGGTCTCACCCACCGCCCGCTCCTGACTCTGCTTCCTCTCCCAACCCCCAGCCCCTCTGAGTCTGGGCATTGGAAAACCACCTCGGAGGGACTGGACTCTGCTCCTGATGGCTGCTCCAGGCTGCTTTGCTCGTTTCTGAGCGCTCAGCAGCCCAGTGGTTTTCCCTGAGCCAGTGCCATGGCAGGGCTGGCAGCAGGGATCTATCCTTGGCTGCTCCTGAGCCCCCCAGACACAAAATCTCTGCCTTCCCATGGACCCTCCCTGCCACTGGCTGCAGGTGCTCTGCAAAGGCCCTCGCTGCGCCATCCCGCCCTGGCACGGAGTGCCCGTGGGATGCACAGCTCCAGCACAGCAAAGAGCAGCAGACGGCCAGAGCTGGCACAGTCGGCCGCAGAGGGCACGGGCACGGGCACGAGGGTTTGTTCTGCCCTGGTGAGTCCTGCTGCCCGTGGAGCTCCCGCTGCTGCTGTGTCCCTGCCTGGCACCGAGCAGCACCACGGGAGCGCTGGCCACAGCCCCAGCTCCAGTGGCCACGTCCGGTGCCAGGACAAAGCATGGAGAACGAGCGAGTGCTGGGCACTGTGCTGGTGTCTGCGCAAGCTGAGTTTAGCTCAGGCCACAGTGAGAGGCTGGGGACAAACTGTGCCAATGCCAAGAGGGCTTTTGCTGGGGTTGCAGGTGGCACGGACAGCCCGCACAGCTCTGCTGTGCCCGGGGGCAGCCGGTTGTGCTGAGCCTCTCCAGCTGCCGTGCTCTGCCTCCCCCAGGGTGCCCGGGGCTGGCAGGGCTGCAGCTGCATGAGGGGTACTCTGGCTCAGCCACTTGGCAGTTTCCTGGCAAATACTGGCCCAAAACACAGCACTCCCTGGGAACATGGGATTTCCCACTTGGCCCAACGGCCTCCTTTGCCTGCTGCCCGCTCTGAGGGCCAGGATGGGTGGGTGCCTCTGCCTGGCCTTTGGAGCCCTGCACACTCCTGGCATCACCCCGGGATGATTTGTGAGGTGTGTAGGTCACTGTGAGCAAAGCTGAAAGGTGTTTAGGTCTTCAGAATGCAGGTGCAGCAGACTCTTTCCAGGGCACAGAGGCAGGAGGCTGCTGCAGCACTTCTCAACCCGTGACCTGCACCCCCAGTCCCTCGCATGCCTTTGCAAACACCCCCCACTTTCCGTGCCCCTGGTGCCCGCTTATGACGATGCCCGTGGCTGTTGTGTGCCCAACCCAAACCTGTGCCCTGGATTTCGGGGACAGCTGCTCTGCCCTCACAGCGAGAGCAAGTGGAGACGTGTCCTTCCTCCCACTTCCCAGAAACGAGTGAGGAAACCTCCCCGTGCCCCCAGTGCAGGCAGTGCTGCCCGCAGACAGGAGGAGCGCTGCCAGAGCAGGAACACGGCCCCAGCCCAGCCCCACGCCACGGAGGGCACACGGCAGGAGCGCTGGCAGAGCCTGGGGGCGATGCCCTGGCTCCGGAGCTGTGGGGCCGGGGGTCAGAGCCCGTGCCCGGTGGGTTCGCTCGACGTCCCGGCTCATCAGTGTCTCTGACACGGCGCCTTTGTTCTGCCCGGTCCCTCCTCCCCGCCATGTGCTGAGTTAGGGGTTTCAGTAATGCTCCCCTGGGCTCTGTCTCTATCTGGAGGCTATAAAAACCCAGCCGGAGGCTGCCGGACATGTCACCTCCCTGGGCACCAGTGCCTCACCCCAGGTAAGCGCCGGAGCCTGGGGCAGCTGCCCCGTGCCCATGGCTGGGGCCTGGGAGCGAGCAGCTGTGGGAATGTGTGGAGGAGCATCCAAGATCCGGGGCTAGACCTCTCCTCAGCACAGGGAGCTGTAGCGGGGGATTGGGGGTTTGGAAGATTGGGGGATCAGGGGCTGTCGCTGGCTGTGGCAGTGGCAGGGAGTTGATGCTCAGTGCGCCGCCTCCGCAGTGCTCCTGGCTCAGCACTGCCCTGCCTGCACCGGCTGCCAGCACCGGGGCTTTGGCTCAGGGAGCTGCCAGAGGGAGGAGGAGTCTCCCTGGGCACGGGCAGGGACATCTGCCAGGGCCAGGTGCCCGCTGGGCCAGGTGCCCACTGCTCTGCCCATGCTCTTCATCTGCTCCAGCATGGGTCAACCCCCTTGTTGCCCCCCATGCTTCTGGTGAAGGGATGTGCATGGGCTCCTGAGGGCATTTTCATCTGGGCAGAGGGGCAGTTTTAACTGTTCCCCTGTGCTCTGGCAGTGCCACCATGACCCACCGCTGCAAGAAATCCTCCGGTCTCTGGAAGGTACGGGGGCCTGGGCAAGACCAGCACCATGCCCTGTGAACACCCAGGAATGAGGCTACAGCATCTGCTCGGGGCTCTGCACCCCCAGAGCTCCCTGACTCCCTCTATTCCCCCCAGATCGTGGTGTGGGATGAGCCTTTCTTCCAGGGCAAGAAGCACGAGTTCACCACCGACTGCTACAGCACCCCGGAGCACGGCTTCAGCACCGTCCGCTCCTGCAAGATCGAGAGCGGGGCGTGAGTGGGGGTCCCGGGGCACTGCCACCCCACGGTGCTGCGGGACCCCACGGATAGAGGGGGGTTGGAGGATGGAGGTCTCCCAAGCCTTTTGCCACCCGAGCCGTGGGGCTGCCTCCTCCGGGCTCCCACTGGGTGCAGCGAACGCAGCCCCGGCTGTGAGCGGGGCGGGGCGCACCCCGGGGGTCTCACCCCTCCCGCCCCGGCAGGTGGGCAGGCTTCGAGCACTGCGGCTTCCAGGGGCAGCAGTTCGTGCTGGAGCGCGGCGAGTACCCGTGCTGGGAGGCGTGGAGCGGCAGCAACGCCTACCACGTGGAGAGGATGTGCTCCTTCCGCCCCATCTCCTGCGCCGTGAGTGCCCCCGCCGCGGCTTCCCCGCGGGGCCGGACCCCAGAGCCCACCACTGGCCACGGGCTGGTCAGCCGGGCAGGGTGGCCAAAGCCGTGCCCCTCTTGGCCGCAGGACCACGGGCGGAGCAGGCTGATGCTCTTTGAGCAGGAGAACTTCCAGGGCAAGCGGGCAGAGATGAGCGACGACTGCCCCTCGCTGCCCGCCCTGGGCTGGGGCAGCAGCACCGTGGGCTCCTTCCTTGTCCGCTCCGGCGCGTGAGTACGCGGGGCTCGCAGCCTGCCAGGACCCGACTCCGGGGCCGCAGCAGAGCAGAGGATGCTCCGGCAGCTGCCGGGACCCTCCCGCTGTCCGGCACCCGCAGCGCGGGGGCTCGCGGTGCCGCCAGGCCCGAGCCACCGCCGCTCTCTGCTCTGTCGCAGGTGGGTCTGCTCGCAGTACCCGGGGTTCCGGGGCTTCCAGTACCTCCTGGAGAGCGACAGCCCCGCGGGCGAGTACAAGCACGTGCGGGAGTGGGGCTCCCACGCGCAGACGGGCCAAGTCCAGTCCATCCGCAGGGTCCAGCAGTGACCGCCCTGTGCTCCGTCTGTCCCGCGGGGCGGCGGGGACAAAGCTCAATAAAGGCTCAGTTGTCCAAGGCGGCGCTGGCAATCGGGGACGGGGGGCCATGGGAGTGAGTGCCGGGAGTGATGCCATGCCCGCGGAAAGAGCAGGGACTCTGCAGGGGCAAGAATAGGGTGGAGGGGAATTTTTCTGTCCCTACATCCCCACAGACATGCCACATCGCAGGCAGGCAAAGCCGTGTGCCAGCCCGGCTGCAGGCTCAGGGGCTCTGCACGACCCCCACATCACACCACCCCACGGACACCATCCTCTCCACCAGCATGTACCAGGGGCTGGAAGGAGGTGCAGGATCCAGCAAGCTGCAGGTGCACCCTGTGCACCTATCCCTGCATCCATGCACACCCCTGTACCCATGCCAGCACTCCCACACACCTGTACACACCCCTGCACCCATCCCGGCACCCATCCCTCACTCCCGCACACCCAGTGTGCAGCCAAAGCTGAAATGCAGCAGGGAACGGCTGGTCTGGAAAAATTGCTCATTTAAGAAGAGCTCGGGAGGAAAGGTTTGATGTGATGAAAAAGTCCCATCCATGACATTTGCAGCAGCGAGGCCACCAGCGGAGGGAATGCTGCCCAGGAAGGGAATTCTCTCCGCAGGAAATCACAAGTAAAAAGGCAAAATAGAAGAAGAAACAAAAAGTTTTGGGCTGGGCTGAGTGAAACCCTCCTGCGCCCCAGGGCAAACCCGTCCGGGGCCGGCAGCCAGCGAGACCAGAGGAGCGCAGCTTCCCGTCCCCTCCACGGCCACAGCGGGCGCGACCCCCGTCCTGGGCACCCCCGGACCCTGCACAACCCCAGAGCCCCGGGGAGACGCGGGGGGCTGGGAGCGGGGCCAGCACACAGCCAGGCACGGTGGGCAGCTGGCGACAGGACCGGGGGTCCCTCGGGGACCCGGCGGGGACCTGGAGAACAATGCGGGAGCTCAGCAGCTGCACAGCGCTGCGGAGCGGCTGTCACAGCCCCCGCACCGGGAGGGGGGCTGTCCCCGGGATGCGGGGCTGTCCTCGGACAGGACTGTGTCCCAAGCCGGGCTGGTCTCTCTGCCATCAGTCTCCGGCCACATCCTGCCCACCACGTTCCCAGGAGCGTGCCCGCAGCAGCCCCTGCCCAGCGCCCCTTGTCCCGTGTCCCCTGGGTCACACCCATGGCTGTGGGGTGCCCACGCCACCCCAAAAGGGCTGCGGGGAGCCCGTGACACCACGGGGTCGGTGTCCTGGCAGGGGGTGGCAGTGGCCTTTGCAGCGGCTGCCGTGGCAAAGGGATCCCAGGGGTCTCCCGCGGGGGGAGCGGTGCGGGGCCGGTGCGGGAGTGGGGCGGGGAGCGATGCGGGAGCGGTGCGGGGAAAGGTGACTCGGCCGCATTTCCAGCATTAAAATTTAATGCGAGCTGCAGCATCCTCCTGCGCCGTAGGTAGGGCCGGGGGGGCCGGGGGCTGTTGGAGGAGGAGTTTGCGTGGCCGCCTCTTCCTCAGGGATGCTCTGGGAAAGCTCCAGCACAAAGGAGCGGCGCGGAGGGCAGGAGCGAGCGGAGCCGGCGCCCCCGAGCCCCAACCGGGCCCCCCGGGACCAGGTAACGCACCGCGAACATCTCTCCGCTCCCTCCGGACGGGGTTGGGGCGCCGGTGGGGTCTGGGGGCGGGGGGAGCCCGGGGGCCGCCGCCACCTCGGGGCAGGAGCGGGGTGCGAGGCTGCCCCGGGACTCGGGGGGTCCTGCGGGCATCGCTCCGGGCGGTGCGGAGCCGGCGGACGCGGCTGCTCCCTCCGCTTCGTCCCCCCAAAATAACCTCCCCCCCCATATTATCCCCTGGTTACAAATAATCCCACGAGAGACCCCGCCCCGGCAGGAGCCTCCCGCTCCCCGAGGGTGCCAGGCTGGGACAGCCCGGGCCCCCTCCCTTTGTTAGGGCAGGGGCAGCCGCGCATCCCGCAGCGTGTTCCCGGCCACATCCCGGCCCGGCGGGCCACCCCGGGTGATCCCGGTCCGGAGGCGGTACCGGGCAGCCTGATGCCCCCTGGACACCGCCTGCAGCCCCCCCGCAACTAACTGCTGCACCGCTTGCTTGTATTTTTTTTTTTTTTCCAGAATCCTCATCAAGAATAGGGCTCCTGCCAGGTAAATGAATTCTTGCCTGATTTTCAATGCTCCTGGGAGGATTTGTAGCCAAAATGCTGGTTTACTACTTTGTCTCAAAGCCCCTATTTTCTCCTAAAGCTGGTGGTCCTAGGTGAGGGTTAGAGGCGAGGCTGGGGCCAGCACCCCCAGGGCACAGCAGAGCCCCTCCTTCCCCTCAGAGTTAACCTGGCAGATGCTCCCGGCTCTTCTTGTGGAGCCATTTTCTCTCCCTCATTGTCTCACAGCCTTTTGTGTGTGCGGGAAGGTCCTGCCCGGGGAGCCAGGAGGAGCCCAGAAATAATCAGGTTTTCATGCGTTCCGGGTTTGCAGGGAGCCTTTCACACCCTCACCCCCTCCTTCTCCCAGGCTGCCCAGCCCCAGAGCTGCAGACAAAGGCGGCAGCGCCTGGCACCACTGCAGCAGCACCGCAGCCTGGGCTGTGCCAGAGCCTGGGCTCTGCTGGGTGGCAGCGAGGCTCGGGCGGCGCTGGCAGGGCCCAGAGCAGGGGTGTTTGGCCACCCCGCTGGGATCTGCGGGATCAGGGTGCCCGGATGGCACACCCCAGGGATCATCTCTCTGGGCACAGACAGCTCGCGGCAGTGCCATGCCTGCCGTGTCCTCACCTCCCTGCCCTGCCTGCAGTGCAGCTTGTGCTCCTCTCCCTCCCTCCGCACTCGAGGGGGGGTTTAGCCCCCGTTTAGTTCGGGTGCTCAGCCCCGGGGGCACTGTGTGTGCCACCCACCCCGTGTGGCAGGGCCAGCTCGAGCTCATGGCTGGCAGTCACTGCTCACTCTGCCCAAGACGAGTGTTTAGGTGAGTCCTGTCTGCACAAAATTGTTTTTCCCTCCCTGTCTCCTGGGATGTGCTTCATTCCCAGGCCAGAGAGGCCATCCTGCAGCGGTCACGTCCCGCCTGCCCCACCACGGGCACCTCCCGCTCGGATCCAGGCAGGGGATCCATTTGCCAGATGCTCAGTGGCATCTCCACAGCTCATTCCTGCTGCTCGGCCCCACGGCAGCTGGGTTGCAAATGCCGCCTGGACGTGCTGTCCCCATGGGAGGGACTGTCCTGCCTGCGGCTGCGGTGACACTGAGCCGTGGGAAGCAGCAGCGGCTCCGCAGCCGAACTGCGGAGTCATCACGGCCCTGCTCCCCTGGGACTTGCTGGGGAGGGCAGGAGCAGGAGCAGGAGCAGGAGCAGGAGCAGGGCAGGCCACAGACGTGGGCACCAGCCACGCGTGCCCACATCGCGGTGGAGGTGGAGCAGCACCCGCTGCAGCGGGGCTGTGACCGCCGGTACAACCAGTGCCTCTGGAACCACAGGGTCCCAGTGACCCAGCTGAGCCACAGGGCAGGGACAGGGCCGGAGGTGGCAGTGGCAGCAGTGGCAGCAGTGGCAGTCAGTCCCTGCCTCCAGTGCAGGGGTTCCAGCAGCAGGGAGGGACAGTTTGGGGCATTGCCACCATTTCTGGTGTGGTGATTCCTGATGGCCCCCCGTGCCTGGTGGTGGGTCCAGCTCCCCCACTCTGCAAGGGGACAGGGACAGGAGGGCCAAACCCTCCAGCCAGGCTCCTGCAGGAGCTGTGCCCGAGGACGGCGCCTTGTTCTCTCCCTTGCTGCGTTGGTTGTTTCTTTTGCAGCTGCTATTGACTGACCTGAGGTCTGTTCACACAGTCCCCTCCACGGCGCAGAGCCACACGAGACGGGGGACACTGCTCAGCACTCGTGTAGCTGGTGACCACAGGTAGGAGCCCTGGGGAGGGCACAGGGGTGGTGCCGGCCCCGTGCTCTCCCACCCCTCACAAGCTGGGACCAGCCTTCCCCCCGGGCCCTGTGCCCTCAAGGGGTCTCCCCAGACTGCAGCAGGGCCCAGGGGTTCACACCATCCCCAGGGCCACCTGCGTGACAGGATGTGTCCCCTGTGTGTGCCCAGCAGTGGGGCCGGGGCAGCCACTGCCCTGCCCAGGGTCTCACAGTGTCTCTGCTCCCCAGTGCCACCACCCAGGGGCACGGCCCCAGCTCCTGCCTGACCAGACTGACCGTGCCCAGAGGGGAGCCGGGCTCAGGAGCTGCCATCGCCACCAACACACGATGCCAGAGCCGGGCTGGGCCCAGGAGAGAGCCCCAGTGCCCAGTGCCATGGGCTGGAGCCACGAGCCCGGCCACTGCGGGGGACACGGCCCAGGAGACTGCGGTGGTGACACCTGAGGACACGGGGCTGCACGGGAACAGGGTTTTCCTGCAAGGTGCTGGGGTGTCCTTGCCTCCCGCTGCTCCCACCCCAGCCCTGTCCCCTTCCCTGAACTCACTGTAGGAACAGGGAGAAGGGGAAGGGAGTGGGGGTGGAGCTGTGCCAGCTCCCCATGGAGACACGATGGCCAGAGCCTCTGTCCTGCCTGTGCCTCTGGCTGTCGGTGAAGTCCTGGTGCTTTCTGCTCTGGTGGTGCCATGTCCCGGCAGGGCCCTGCCTCTGCTCCCCTCGGACAAACACCGTCTTGTGGAGCATCCTGGAGCGCGGGGAGGGTCGTGGGCGGTGAATCCTCCTCCCGTGGCCCCATAAGTGGGTGGGACCTCACTGAGCTGCCACTCTGGGCCGTGTCCCCACACAGGCAGAAGGGCTGGGGGAGCCGCGGGCCAGGCCTGAGGGCAGACACAGCTCACGGCAGGTGTGACAGCCTTGAAGTCCAGGCTGGAGAAATGTCCTCTTGGGGACCAGATCAGCTAATGCTGGGAGAGGAGATGACCCAGAGGGACACGAGGCAGAGGCTTCCTGGGTGTTCCCAGCCCTGTTTTCTGGGGCACAGTGCTCCTGCTGCCCTTGGAGCACTGCTCAGCCCCATGGAGAGGCAGCTTCTGATGGGGAGGGGGTAAGCTCTGGGCCACCTTTCCTCTGCTCCGTGGTGGTTTTCCCTGCTGGAACTCCTTCTCCCTCCATGGCCAGCGGGAGCTTGGTGCAGACCTGGAGCAGTCACCGTGGTCTCCACAGGAGCCCTGCTCTCGCAGAGCTGCCCAGGGCCTCACCCCAGGCACCGCCAGCGATGCTTTCCCCCCTTCCTTCTCTGCTTGCTCCAGCTCCTTCAGAGCCATGGCCCGGCACAGCTGGGACTGTCTCCTCCATGCATCCCATGTCTCATCTCCCCCAGTTCCAGGGTGGGAAGCACACGCTGTGTGGGGACACTCGCTGCTGGGGCGTTTGGTACCTCACCAGCAGGGATCACAGGGGCAGATCCCTGCACAGCATTTCGTTCAGAAACAGCCTAAACCCTCCACTAACACCTTCCCAAACCTCAGTCCGGTGGCAAAGCCCAGAAATGCCTCCTGCTCTTGTGAGCCAGCGCCCTGCAGCTGACGGGCTGGGCTCTGCATGCTGCCAATATTAACCTACTAACCTGCCGGGCCCTGTGCCCTCCCGGGGCTGCCACGGCCCCTGGCACACAGACTAACCCACTAACCAGCCCACAGCATGCCCTACTAACCCACAGCCAGCCACTAACCACGGCAGCAGCGCTGCCTTTAAAGGGGAACGGAAAAGCTGGGAAAACAGGTTTGGAAGTGCTGGGTGTCGGTGCCAGGCTGCACAGGCAGGGCCGGGCAGGGGCAGCCTCGGCTGCGGGCAGGAGAGGGGACTGGCAGCCCCTGCCCAGCACTGGGCAGGAGTGGTGTTGGGCAGCCCCTGCCTCTGCAGGCAGTCCCTGCCCCAGCTGTGGGCAGCAGAGGGGAGCAGCAGCCCCTGCCCCGGGCAGGAGAAGGGCCAGCAGCCCCTGCCCCGGGCAGGACA
>WBMZ01005890.1:0-36750 GCA_013400975.1 Atrichornis clamosus
GGATGTTGAAGATGTTGAAGAGCCAAGGGTGGAGTCCTGTGGAACCCCACTAGTGACAGGTCCCCAGACTGATGTCACCCCAGTCACTGTAACCCTTTGTGCCTGAGCCAGGAACCAGATGCTCACCCATCACAGGATGTGTTTATCCAGCTGTGGGCTGGACATTTTGTCCAAGAGGATCTTGGGAGAGACAATATCAAAAGCTTTACTGAAAGCCAAAAAGATTATATCCACTGGCTTCCCTTGATCAAGTCGGTGGACTACCTTGTTATAAAAGGAAATCAGGTTCGATAAGCAGGACTTTCCTCTCTTGAAGCTATGCTGGCTGTGACCATGTGCATTGTCTTTCAGATGTTTTTCCATACCTCCCAGAATAATCTTCTCCATAACTTTACAAGGCATGGAAGTGAGACTGACAGGCCTGTAGTTTCAGAGGCTTCCCTCTTGCCTCTCTTGAAAATTGAGACAACATTCATCAGCTCCAGTCAGCTGAGACCTCTCCAGATTCCCAAGACCATTCAAAAATCACTGAGAGAGGTTTTGCAATGACATCAGCCAGCTCTTTGAGGATTCCTGGATGAATCCCATGAGGCCCCACAGATTTGTAGGGATCCAGCTGGAGCACCAGACCTCACACAACTTCAGGGTCAAATGGGAGTTGATCATTCTCACAGTCATGATCCTCCAGCTCAGGGCACTGAGACCCCCTTGGTCTGTCATCCATGTTGAAGCCAGAGGCAAGGAATGCATTGAACGCTGCTACCTCATCCATGTACCTGTTTGTGAGGAGACCATCCTCATCCTGTAATGGGCTGATGTTATTTTTACACTGCCTATTGCCATTAATATATTTGAAAAAACTCCTTTTATTGTCCTGGTGGGGGTATTACCAAGAAGAAACTGCCGGCAAGCCTCAGCTATCCCACGCACCTTCCTGCCATGGATCCCAGTACGGATGGTGACACTGCTCACCGATGGGAAGAGACCCTCAAAGCCTGATGTGGCTACAAAGTCAACACACCCTGATAACCTCAGAAAGAAGCAGTGATGTTTCTTCAGGAGCTGAGGGTCCTTTGTGCTTCACCAAACTGGCCCTGTGCACAGGTCTCAGACAGGCGAGAGCAAGCCCACAGTAATCCCAGCCATGATTCACAGATGTGCAGACACCCTGTGAGTCCCACTTTGCTTTGTTTGCCTTCCAGAGCATCAGGGGATGCCAAAACAATTAATGATTCTAGTGACAATGCGAGTTATTGTGTGGTAAAAAGAGTAATTACTTTTTTACTTGCTTTTATTGTTTTAAATAACTGCAAAGCATGGACACCATGTGCTTTTTGTTGCTGCAAAACTACAGACAAGAACAAGAACTAAGACAAACTACAGACAAACCCAACTCTCTGACAGGGAGAACCTGCCCACCTAAATCACAGATTTCAGCAAAACAGGAGTGGTACTGTCCAGTGATATGACTTTTGTACTGCCTCTTCGGATTCTGAGTGTATTTCTGAGACCTTTTATTTTTTTAAAATCAGTTTCCTCCATAACACTATTGTTTTCTGGATCACAAAATTTTACAGGAATAAAAAGCACGTAAGGTTTTAATTTATTATTTTTGAGAATTGCTTGCCTGTTTAGGATGACGTGTTTCTGCTCACTATAATTTTTGAAAATGATGAATTGACTGACAGGTCTTCATGGCCTGCATCCCCAAACTGACTTGATTTTATACTGAATCCTCCTTTGGAGACTAAAATGAGCTTGGATCTGACCTGTTGGTCTTGGGAATTTGGGCTCTCCCTGGAACAGCTCTGTCATGCACTATTCTGCAACACAAGCAACAACAGGAAAATAGAAGAAAGGGGGTGAGGGAAAACTGTGCCCATTTCTGCATGAAACAAAAGAAGCTAACAGAGTGTAGAGAGAGCAGGCCACATTTAGAAGTGGTGCATGTACAGCCAGCCAGTCATACAGATGGGATAAATGCTTGCAGTATCAAATCCTCCAGGTCCTGGAGGCTTTTACTTGTTTTTCATCTAAAGGAGGCACCAGATCACAACTG
Organism: Atrichornis clamosus; assembly: GCA_013400975.1. Classification (NCBI taxonomy): domain Eukaryota; kingdom Metazoa; phylum Chordata; class Aves; order Passeriformes; family Menuridae; genus Atrichornis; species Atrichornis clamosus. Next base: position 2,060 of record WBMZ01005890.1, read on the forward strand.
TTTGCTCTCTTGGAACTGTTCATGCCATGCTGAAGTAGCAGATGGAGGCTGACAGTCAGGTGTGACTTCGGGATTCCCGCAGCTCAGTCCTGAGGCTGATCAGAATTATGAAGTGCACAAGAACAATCATGTTAATAACCTCCTGTGCAGACAGGATATGGAACTGTCATACTTCCCTTTAAGGCAGCAGGAAATAGCCCTTTCTTCTCACATATGCCCTCCTCAAGCATGGAGATCATAGCACAGAGAGCAGCAAAGCATATTTTAACCCAGAAGAAAAAGAAGAGGGGTAAAAAAAAAAAAAAAGTTTTTTTTCATGGTATACTTAGTACGGGAAGCCTCATAACCATTTTACTGCACTAACTGCCAGGTAACACTTGCTCCTTTGCTAGACTGCTCTGCTCAACAGCCATCCAGATAATCCAAAGGAACACCAATTATACTGTAGAAAATATGGTCTGTATCTGTATTTGTTTATTACTAAAACAAAGCAATTATCTTCCAACAAAGCAAAGAACAGAGCAATAGATTATAAAGAGTTTTGGCCTGTTAACTAACACTGGAGGAATACATTGGTCTGATGTTCATAAATCCTGCCTCGAGAAGTTTCAGTGTTCTATTTTGTTCACAAGCATTTAGTTAAGGCAAAATTTCAATGTTCAGCCATAGAAAAATATTCTTTCTACTGCTGTCTTTTAACTACAATGAACATAATAATCTCCCATATAATGCAGGGCAAGAAATATTTCAATCACTGAAATGGTCTTCACCATCCTTGTTCTGAAGAAACTTAAAAATTGTGGTCAATGATTACATTCTCATGTATAAAAAAACCTTTCCACCCTAGGACAGATATTCATCACCTTGTAGAGATATGATTAAAGTCCCCATTTGAATACTTTAAAACTTTCATTACACAGCCCTTAAAAAACCCTAAATTATGATCCTTTTGTGAGTCTATTTTTTCACATGGATCAATTTCAAACTGGTGGACACCAGTATTCATTCCAATCTTCTACTAATTTAAGTTCTTAACTGTTCCTAATGTATTTTCAATGCAGCAATGAAACTAATCAAATAAATACTAAGAAAGAAATATATGACATTTTTGTTGCAATTTGAAGTTGTAACAGACTCCATATTTCCTGTGTTTTCACCTGCAGAAAACCAGTAACCACTCTTCTCCACAAAGGAGTTAAAAAATGTAATCTTTTAATTTTATGCTAACATTTTGTGAGTCATCTCCATAGATTAGCTCTCTCATTCCTAGCAGTTCACCCAAAACACTGAAGTAACTGCTACTGCATGAATTTTCATAAATCTCATAGCAATTGTTACTCTTATTACAGTTACTTTACCAATTCTTGCATTTTCTACTGAACAAGACCAACACTGACATAACATCATGAGTTCAGCAGTGCCACCCTGGATGGTGGCAGGGATAGGAGAATTTAACATTAACAAGAAGTATCAGAAAACTGGGTTTGTTCAGCCTTTAGGAAGGCAATAGAAGGGAAACTATCCGCTGGTCACAGCCACCCAACAGAAGAGTGCCAAGGAGATGGAGCCTGACTTTTCTCAGAGGTTGTCCTTGTTTTAGATGGGATAGAGTTCATTTTATTCCTAGGAGCTGGTACAGTGCTGTGTGTTGTATTTAGGATGAGAATAATGNATTCCTAGGAGCTGGTACAGTGCTATGTGTTGTATTTAGGTTGATAACACAGGAATGTTTTGGCTGTTGCTTAGTAGTGTCTACCCAAAGTCAAGGACTTTTCAGTGTCCCTTGCTCTGCCAGTGAGGAGCCGCACAAGAAGCCAGGAGGGAGCTGTGAGAGACTGGAAAGGCTGATGTCTTGAGACATTTTGGGGTGGATGTGTGGGGGAAGGGGCAGGTTGGGCCTTGCCATGGCGAGGCAGTGCCCTACCCTGGACACCCCACTCCCTAGAGCCTGTATCCCAGCCTGGCAGTGGTGTCAATCCCTGGCACAGCGGAGGCAATGCTCCAGACCCACCTCTGGAGCCCCTCACCCAGCTCCTGAGTGGCCAAAAGACCAGAAGTCCCACCTGGGGGACTGGCCCAGAAAGGCCAGGGCATATTTAAGGCCGGACAGATGCGAGCACGTCTTGACCCTACCTTCTCTTGGAGTTTCTATCAGCTGAACATCATTGAAACCCAGGAGTTGGTAGCTCTATGTGTTCTTTTCTGTATCTTTTCTGTCTTTCTTTCTTTCTTTCTCTTTCTTCTTCTAATTCCCTCTTCTTGAAATTTTTGAGTAACTTAAAATCGAAGGGGCTTAGAGTTTGTGAAATTGAATGGGCCAGGTCAATGCTTTGAGAAGTGTTTTATGTGATTGAATATTGCTCTAAACCTTCTCTGATATTCTAAGGCTGCCTGTAAAGTCTATTTTGTTGTTGTGACCCTCTTGGGAATATCCTGTCAGTATTTCTCCCACGTGGCCAACTCAGAGTACAAGAACAACCGTAAGCACTTTTAAAAGCCTCATTGAGCGAGTTTTTCTGGGGCCTTACAGGGGCACAGCTGGAACAACCGACCTGAACAGGCCAAAGGGATGTTCCATACCACAGAATGTCATGTCCAGTATACAAACTAGGGCAAGGAGCCAGAGATTACTGCTTGGGAATGTGCTGGGCATTGGCCAGAGGATGATGCATCATTTCTTCTTCTTGGGTTTTATTTCCGTCTTCGTTTTTGTTATCTCCCTTTTCATTACTACTGTTATTCTTTCAATTAGTAAAATTTTCTCATCCCGTGGGTTTTACATTTTTCCACCTCTCCCCATCCCATGGGGGCAGGGGTGGTGACTGAGTAGCTGTGTGATACTTTGTTGCCAGCTGGGATTAACCCTGGACAGAGGCACACAGAGGGGCACCAGACCGGAGCTGCAATGTGGGAGGTTCCTATTAGGTGTGATTTCCTTTTCCTCCATGAGGATGGTGAAATCCTGGAACAGGGGCCAGAGAGGCTGTAAGATCTCCATCTTCGGAGATTACTGAAAACTTCACTGGAAAAAGCCCAGAGCAAGCAGATCTATTTCTTTTCTGCTTGGAGCAGGAGGCTGTACTACAGACCCTTGCAGGTCGCCCCTGCCAGCCTAAATTTTCTTTCTGTGTCGTACTCCCTTTTCCTTTAAGACACGCCTCTCATATCAGCAGCAACCTCTGACCTCTCTCATCACAAATCCAGCTTAATTCCAGAATAATCAGTCAAATTTTCTTTATTTCAGGTAACACACAAAGTATCAAAACCAATGGAGTACTGCTGGCCAAAACCAACCAGCATGGCACAGCACTCCAGCAGCTCAACCCCACAGACAGCTGCCACAGGAAAAGCCCAAATGCTTAGTGACATAGCTAGCTGGAGCACTTGGCACTGCTATGACACTGATATGTACAAGAAGCTGTACAATTGCTCTCACTGGCATCTGGAAAGCTGCATTTGTTTCTTGATGCTCTACATTATAATATACATTTTATAGCTATACTTTATTTGCCTGTCAACATTAGTACGAGGTTTATCAGCTGATCACAGATTTTGTATTGTGGGGATATTGAATTCACTTCTGTACAAATATTGTAAAGAAATGGAGGATCCATCAGGACTAGAAAATGAAATGAGAGTTATTTTCATCATCTTCTAACGTTACTTGGAAATGCTGCCTGTAGCTTGGCAGAGCTGACTCACAAAGACTTCTTTCCTCTGCAGTTACCAAGTTTCATCTCTGGCCAGGCACACTAGCTGACTTTAGGGACTTGTCAACTCAGCTGGACAAGGAGTTTGGAACATGTAAGAAAACAAATTCTATGTCAGAAACAAGGTTTAAATAACTACATCATTCAATAGTAATGAGCTAGGATTTAACCAACTGGGTTAAGCTTGCTAGTGCTTCTGGACTAAACCAATGAACTAATGGACACAAAACTCAAAAGGCTGGTTATTGTTCCCTGATCTGAGGGTAAAGGGTAAAGCTGCCTGACCTGGCATGGCGTAATTTGCTCTAGTTGTTTCCCATGACCACTGACAACTTTAAGATGAGTAATTGATAACAGATCCCACACAGATCAAGACACAAAAGTGCAGAAGCAAGAATTCAACACAGTCTCAAAAAAAGTGTGGTTTAAATCCTTTTTTAGCCATTCCATGACATTCTCCCAACTCATGGCACCATAACTGGCATGGAAAACATGTGGCCCAAATGCCAGTTCATTGAAACACTCTTCCACGTGGAAAAATCCCGTGCTGGGTAAGAGGCTAAAGTCACATGAAGTCTCTGAACCTACCACGTTGTGACAGCCTAAAAGCCTGACAAGGGTAATTACTCTGCTTTCTAGTCTTTACAGATAGCCTAGTTACATCAACCTAGCAAAATACTGTAGAAACATATAAACTGTGTCTACAAAAGTAACAGAAACTGAATCACACAGGGTTAAGGCACCACTTTAACACAAAAACCTCACATATGCAAAAAGAAAAGAAAAAACTCCTAGGACTGGCAAGTAAGAAAAAACAAGCAAGATCCCTTTTCTTCCATTATTTTGCTAGGAAACTCCTACCTGTCCAACCCCTGGCAATAAAGAGGGAACAAGCAACACAGACTTGCTTTACTGTCTGCTGTAATAAAATCAGGTACTCAAAAACTACACTGCCTGTGACCAGGCTGCATCTTGCACAACTACTCAATATGCAGAAGATCTCTGCACTGCAGAATAAAATTAATCAGAGTCCTACACAATGAAATCGGTTACACTGAAAAGAAGGCATTTACAAGGAAAACAACACACTGAAGAGAGCTTAGCAATATCTGGCTGCCGGGTGAGATCAAAAGCAAGTACATAGGGCCTTGCAGTCTCACACCAGGGCAACATTGCCACTGCAGATGAACAGAAAACAGTGCTCAGCACCAGACTACTCCAGCTATTTAAAATTAGAATCTGCTAGGCTGCTCCAAAGAGAATCCCAGCATAGGAAACTGAATGTTGTGGCCACATCCATGTTTTAGAGAGCCTATGGATCAGAAGGCATACAAAGTGCATTCCTTGTGAGAGAGCCTTTTGCAGTGCCCTGGTGTCACAAGTTCCCAAAGTGCTCCCAGAGAGACCTGTCAAGAAGTGGGTAAGGACAGAGAGAACACTTTTAAATTCAAAGCATCTGCTTCTGAGCCTCACACAGCCCCAGCTGAGCATCTAGAGAGGACACAATACCTGGTTTGGCATGTGAGATAGTTTCCACACCTCCCTCTGCAGCAGCCCAGAGGATTTCATCAGTGATACTGGTTTACAATTTCTGCAATTTAGGTTGGTGTTAGAAAGGCAGACTGACAGAGACAGCCCAAGCCAAGCACCTCAAAAGCTCTGCCAGAGCTGTTCTAACAGAGACATGGCATTTTAACCTCAAAGAGCTCATAGATGGGAAACTGAGTCCAGATAGTACTTCACTGGTGCCCCTTTGCCACCTGAATATTGCTCCACAGCAAATACAGGATTGGGAAAAAAGTCACAGAGAGAGCAAGCAGGTTTCTGTCCGTTTGTATTTCAAAGGGCTACAAAAATTGAAGAGATGGAAAAACATCTGCTCATCCAGATGTGATAGTACTCTTCCTTCCACGTGTTCAGTGATAGGAAACCGTCCCATTTTTTCTCCTCATGATTCAGAGAAACAGGAGCCTCAGAGTCCTGGTTTATAAAAGCAATGAGGTTTTAAAAAAAGCTCCTATACTGCCTTAAATCATCACAGCTACCTCATGTCAGTGTTCAAAGAGTGGGTTTGGGTCATGTAAGGTTTTCTGAGCAAACAGACCCAGAAGTTCCATTTCAGGTGCACACCAAGCAGTTCCCAAGTCCTAAAGGAGAGTCCAACCAACAAATGGACCTTCAGACAGAAGGGCAGGTTAAAACTACCCCAAAGCAAAATCCCCTGAATACATGAAGTTTATAGTGTAAAATCCCCAAGCATACCTGCTGGAGGTGTATAGCCCTGAGCAACTCTTTTACCCACTGACCTGCAGGTACTGTACTGCTCACTAATGAAGACATTGCTTAAGAGGCTGGAACATGGGAAACCCAATCAAAGCCTTTCCTGCTCTCCGAATAGCCATACAGATCTTATTTTCATTTACTTTTCAGTGTACATGATGCAAAGGTTTGTCTACACAGCAAAGCACTGGCAGATGCAACTGAACCAGCAACCTTCTCTGCTGGAGACAATCTGCAGGAAGCGTTTTGCCAATGCAGCTTAGGCTTGGTTTCAAAACGCTTGACTGCAAAGTAGAAGATCCCAATAGGTTAAAATTGTGTGCAAATGGTACAACCATATACATTCACCTCACTTAAAGGCAGTTTTACAGTAGTGACTAAGGTAATAGAATGAGGGCTTGGCACTAAAACAGTATTCTGACAGAGAAGCTGTATTTATGCTTAAGTTCCATGTGTGGATGTGCCAAACTATCCCTGAAACAGTTTCTGGATTTGTTATAGGTAAGATTTTCAACCCTAATAGTGTAATTCTCTACTAGCTGTCTACAAAATAATTTATCTTGCTATCTTTTTTCCTATTTTTATTTTGATTTATTATCCCTATACTTACCAACTACATTTCTTATTGCTGTCCACTGTTAATTTTTCCTATCATTTACATATTGTTTGTTACTTATTGCACATTTTAGAGATAAAGATGTATATAAGAACCTATGACTGCAAAAGTCTGTTCTCTAATGCGGCTCCTTGGACTCTTCATGACACCTGGTAGCTGGGAACTGCACAGCAGGCTGCTTCAAGGAAGGGAAGTTTTCTGATCCTCCCGGTAAACTTAATCCTCCTTATTCCATCCATGGAAGGGACAAGTAAGCCAAAGCTAATCATGCCCCACAACAGTGATGAGCAACTCCTGTAGTTAAGCCAAAAGGTGTTGATAAACAGCAGAGGACTACAGCAGACAGTGGGTCTGTACACGGTGCCAGCAAGTAAAAGAGAGGTCCAAGGTCATGAGCTGTAGTTGCCTTAATGCCACCACGTGGTGAGGATTAGGAAAGAAAGACTCATTTCCATGGAAGAGGCAGGGCATCATGGGTGATCCCACCCGGTTGTGTTGCAATGAGGGTACCATTAAAATCAGGTGCTGTGGAGGGTGCAGGCCTCCTTCAGCAGCAAGGACAGCACTACACATTGTGATACTGAGGTCAGCACTCCTAATGGTACCAAAAAAAAGCAATTTCCCTGTTCCTCAAGAAAGCTTATCAACACACACTGAGAAAACAGCTTTGGTTCATCAGTGCCAAGGTCCTGTCAGAAGAGGGGAGCAACAAGGCAACGTAAGCCAAACAGTGCTTTTAATCCTTCACAAGGATTAAAATAAAAAGCTATCTTGTGGTGCTCTGATTAGAATTGGCCAAATAGAGTAGCACCAGCCAGAATGTCCTGAGCCCTGCAAGTCCAGCCTGAACAAGGAAATACTCTACAGCAACTCTGTGGGACCAAAAGGTTTTGATTTTAACTAGCACAGCCCATGGAAAGCATGAACAAGACAAAAATGTTGCTAAGAACTTCTTGGGGAAAGGTGCAATAGCAGGACAGCTGAGAGCTTCAAATCACCACCTGCTTGAGCAAGAAACACTCTAAGCTGACTTCTCAATTGTGTTTCACCTAAAGCATAAAAGGGCACTCTTAACGCAAGACAGTAAACAGATTTAGAAGTTTGGGCAGATGATGATCCACAATCCTTGCAAGGAATAATGCAAGTTAGAAAGAACTTCGCCTTTGGGAAACATATTAGTATCTAAATAGATACAGAAAAAGCATTGTACAACTTTGAAAAATCAATTCAAGTATGAGCAGAACAGAATGACTCTAAAGAGAAGCTGAGAGATACTGAAGCGGCTGTGATCTCACATAGCCAAGCACAAGCAATTCAGAATCACTTGTGTTGGAGGGGACCTTCTGAGATCACCTAGTCCACCCCCCTGTTCAAGCAGACATAGCCAGAGCATGTTGTCCAGAGTCACATCCGGTTGGGTTTTCAGTATCTCCAAGTACAGAGACCCAACCACCGCTCTAGGTAACCTCTTCCAGCATTTGACCACCCTCACAGCAGAAAACTGTTTATTAGAAGGCATTATGACTCTCTAGAAGAGTCATTAACTCATCAGTTCCCCAGTTGTTCTGTGTGGATTGTCAGTGCAGAAAGGACACTGTGAGGGACCTACCTCCTTGTGTGGCTATTCCACAATCTGTCCCAGAAAACCTAACTGTTGGCAACAGCCTGCAGTCCACACCAACCTGGAGCTAAGGTCTGCACTGAAAGGCCAGGCTGTACCCAGGCCAGGTCCTGAGGTGTGTCTGCAGTATGGGCTAATGGCCAATCTTCTCCATCTCAAACTCTGCCAAACTCCAGCAACCTGCAAGACTCTGATGACAGGCTCTGAAAAGATCATGAGTCCTTTAAGGCTGGTGTGATAACATAAACAGTAAACAATAAAGCTGCACTATTTAAGAGGGACTGCAATGTTCAATTCTACGAGAAGAGTACAGAGGAATTTTAGACAACACTGTTCCCTTCCTTCTCATCTGGAAGCCCAAGAACTGACTGTATCACTTATGGTAATACCACCAACTTACTCCACCCACCAACTGTTGGAAAAAGGCAGCATCTCCCTTTCTGAAATGTTTCTCACCTTTTTGCAACACTCACAGTAAAAACACACACAATACAAGATTCCCAATGCTCTCAACCCAATTTCTTATTTTAACTTTTTCATTTCTTTCAGTAAAGCATTTGGGGATTAACCTTCAACCAAAAAAAAAGGAAAATTCCTCACAGAACAGCTTGATTTGTAAAAATATGGCTGAAGTAATGTGTCATTCTTACATGCAGGATAACTGATGCATAGCCAATTCTGCTTCTCCTGTCTTTTCTGTCCCTCCCCTTAATATTTACTTACTGTTTTGCCACGGGGCTTTTCCTAGTTCCACACACCACCACTCCCTCTCCCCAGTTACTGGAACTGCGTACAAATGTTGGTGTTTTTTCAAGCATTTGGTATTCTCAACAATTTTCCAGAAATAAACACATGTATTAGTCAACACCTTGCACATTTTCTGAAGTTAGTCCTGACTTGGTGATTTCAGGTCATGCTTTCCAAGCATTCCCTGTCCTGGATGCAACACACATTGACACCAGCCAGCATGACAGCATAGTCTCTTGGTACTCTAATATCCATTGTTCTACACAGTCATACCCTCACTCAATTCAGAGCAGTTTCAACTGTACAACCAAATCAAAAATTCTCAATCACAGCTCTGCTTGCCCTCATTGCAGTGTTTTCAGACTTCAGACACCTGCTGTGCTGTTCTATGGCTGCTTGTGTATCCAGGCTTTTCACAGATCAACAAGATTCCTCGTAATGACCTGGGTTGATTTCTCCTTTACACAGCTCAGCTGCATCTATTACAATACGGAGTATTCAAATGAGGCCTGATCAGTCCTCCTCTTAGAAGAGCTGAAATGTGGAAAATGATTTGACCTTCAGAAATAATTCAGTGGCTTTTACCTAGAGGGGGTCTGTCACAAACATTGAGTAACCCATTTCACAAGACTTGCAACAGTCTCACCCTCTAATTCCATCATATCTCTGGAGATTTTGTAGAAAGGTGAAGGTATAGACACAAACATAGGGCTACAACACTATTTCTGAAGCATGAGCCCTGGTGATAAGGATCCTACTCATTGCTTCAGTAGAAGGCACTTCCTCAGCCCAAGTGGGAATCCTGCAAAAGGGAACATCCCTTCAAATGCATAACATACTGTAACACATAAACTGGCTTTGCCTCAACAAGGAAATCCATGCACAATGCCCTTCAGCAAACAGCAGTTCCCAGTTCCTCAAAGGCAGATTTGAAAATTCCTTGTTTACATCCTCCCACAGCAATCTCTTTAGTAGAAGCCCCCTCCTTTAAGCAGGAACAACTGCATCAAGATACCTCCTCTGTACCCTTAATTAAAAATAGGCACATCACACTTTGCCTTCAGTGAGGTACATGAATAATTAGCTAACAGCCCAATTCCCTATACTTCGTGTTATCCACTTCTTGCACTCATCTATTAGTCAACCATTTCACTTGGAGACTGTCATGCTCCATGTCCTCTGGGAGGCAACCAGCTAACCTCATTTCTTAGTCAGATGCTGCTTCCTCTATTCCTTATTTTCTAATCAGCATCACTAGATTGCACAGACCAGTGTACTACTAGTTCAGTTTAAGTCTCATTGTCCTTATACCCTGGCAGGCAAAATAGTCCCTGTTGTGGGAACTCACTTGAGTTGCAGAATGTACTAACCTTCTGAGCTGAATGACTTAATCTAACTTCACATGTAGATGGAAGCTGAAGACAAAACTATAAAAACCACTTGCAACTTTGGATTCCAGTTCTTAACATGCACAGTGCCTTTTAGCACTTCCAAAGGGCTTTCTGCCTTACCTTGCAGCTTTTTCAGGACAGCCACTTCCATCTTGAGAACCTGCTTGGGCTGCTGGGCTGATTCTACCTTCAAGGCCACATTCTCACGGGTCAGCAAATCCATCGCCTCGTAGATCTCCCCAAAGCCACCTCCACCAATCTTCTTCAGCTAGGAAAGTACAAAGGGGTTTGGTACAATGTACACAAGAGAGAACATCAAGCTGCCTCTCACAAAGCCAGCTCCTCAACTGCGTAGGGAGAACAAGCTCAGCTCCCAATCTGTGCTGTGCCTGAATCCCTTCACTGCACAGCTTGGCAAAAGTCCAGCTACCCACTTGACTGTGCTATGTTTAAATTCTTTGCTGTAACAACAAAGAACAAGCCTAGCAAGTAATGACAGGTGATACATTTAAAAGCAAATGATAATGCTTATGACCTCCATAACGTTCTTGCCAAAATTCAAGGAAAGACCCTTCAAGGAGGTAGCAGAACCACGATCCAGACCATGGTACACACAAACTGTCATTCCCTCCCAACAAATACATCTCTGCACTAAAACATAACCATGGTAGCTGGGACTAATGCTTTCAAGAAATAAGTTAAATGAAATTTACAACTCATTCAAAGGATTTTAAATACAGAACAAAACATCCACTGGAATATTTTACAAGATGCTTTACCTGTTCTGCTACTGAAGTTACTTCAGTGTCACATTTCAGAGAACTGCAGCTGCATTACCTCAAAACAGTTGTGTATAAGTCACCAGTACAGCTTCATTCTTTCTCATTCTGTCTCTCTTTTTTTTTTTAGCTTGAAGCCCACTCAAATTATGCTTTTTTTGTCTCTGAGCAAAATTAAAGACTGTTTCACAATAGGATTCCACTACTTCAGTTGACATAAACTCAAAGCTAAAGATGTCTAAGTTTCAGCATATTTGATATGTACCTACTAGAGATAATCTTCTCTTTCTAGAGTAGCCTCCCATTCAAGAGAGCAAGTTGGGATCCTCTGCTTTTCCTGGAAGGTGATTCCTTGATCCTCCTTCTGCTGAGACTTGACAGCATATGTACATATAGTTATATATAATCATGTATAATACAGACTCCTCATGTGTTGCAAGTGTCAATGTCTGTGCCAGGAAAATTATTTTATATTTGTCTCTCTTCAATATATTTAAAGCACACTGTGCTGCCCCGAGGAAATTCAGGTTTACAGCAGAGATAGACCAGGGCTCCCTGGATCTGCTTAGCACTTGTCCATGGAACCCAGTTGCAGCCTTTCCCTTCAGCATTTTGTGTTCCCTCTGCTAACAACTGCTCTGCAAGTCCTGGGCGCTGCTTCTTTCTAATGGCAGCAATAACACTTAAAGAGGAAGAGAAGTTTTGGTCAGACAGAGAATCAAACATGGATCTTACATACACATTTAATGAGGTTTAGATCATATCTTAGTGTCTACTGCACCACAGCAGGCTTGTCCTGTGCATCTGTCCAGTTTGCTGAACAAAGGGCCCTGCCTACCAAGGGCAGGGTTTTCTGCTCCCTAAGATGATCCAAATAATTTGCTTTTCTGGCTCCCAGGTCAAGAAAAACAGTTCCACATGAAGAAGGTGGTATTTTCCATATTAACACCCTATTGTCTCTGAAACTATTACTTGATAACCCTTGGAAAGTTGATGTCCAGAGCAACTTCATGACCTTCCACTGGGCTAAACAGGCATATTCATCTAGTAAACAGCCCAATAACTAGGTCACCACAGAATATTCATAAATTATTACAGTGCAGCCCTACTTCCACTTGGAAATTCACACTAAGTGCACTGGCTATTAAAAATCTTCCTACCAAAACTGCTACATTCAGCATAGCAACAACATGTCAGCTAATACCTCAGGATTCAGTACACAACATCTTCTGCTGTCTCATACATTAATGACAAAGGGAAAGGGACAGTAAAACCTACAGAAGGCAAAAAAGTTAGCTGGGATCTGGAAGGACTTCAAGGAAGATTAAAAAATTCTCAGGCAGAAAATGGGTAACATAACAAGCAAGTCAAGAGCAACAAATATAACACAGCATAGCTGGAATGGAGAAGAAATATAGACTACCCAAACATCTCACTGTGTAGATTAATTCAAGAAATGGATCTGAGGAGAAATATTGCTGAGCCAGCACAGACACACATAATGATCCTCTTCCATTCACTGACCCTAACAGGAACAGCTCTGATGTCCAACACAGTTGTCAAAATGCAAAGGTACTACAAGACAAATAGAACATCATAGTAATATGGCTAGGATAGTGGTACTATTGGGATCTGTAGGAAGGTCTAGTCATGCATGATGGACAATAGTGAACATCTTGCTGCCAGAGGCTCTCACTGAACTAGGAGTTGTTCATTTCAGGAGTAAAAGGATGATCACAAGTCTGGAAAAACTAAGGACTGACTAGGACCTCAGAAAAAGCACAGGAATATGTGTATCAGAGAAGCAGGTTCAGGAAAGAAAGTACAATATTGAGACTGCCCACCTGGCAAAAACAGCCGAATTGGAGACAACATAAAAGTCTGCAGAGAAACAAATGCAAGATGACACAAGATCAAGATTGGAGCTTCCGCTGAATCAGAAAACTGATTTTATATACACATTCCAGCCAATGGAATGCTGTCAAGGCTGCCTTTGCCTCCTTGCATCCTTGCTCACACTCTTCTAGAAATTATTCCCTGGCATACTTTTCCCAGTACACCAGATGGTACCATTCAACATCACCAGCACTGCCATACTTCTTGACTTTTCAGCAATATCCAGAGGCCATCAGCAGCCACTTGCTTTTCTTTGTTGCAGAGCAAGCTGTAACTTGAGGTCTTGGCTGAGGTCAGGGGCTTATGACACATGCATTTCCTCATTGCTTGGGTACTCTGTGGGAGTTCACTTCCTAAGGTGAACTCAGATCAGCCTTCTGCTGGACACAAAGGAGAAATGGGCATATACCACTCAAAACAAATAAACCAATAATGAAACCCTACACACGAAGTCAAGAAAGAGAATGAAGCATCTAACTAGTATCACCTAAGTGGTAATCATGAGTCATCAGCCCATGTTAAGCCTCACTGCTCTGGGAATATTCTCTTCTCATCCTGTTGCTTACCTTCTAGCAGCCCACTTACTGTTAAGACTGGGATACAGGCTGACAACACCAGCAGGATTCATTCTACCAAAATGCACCAGCCCCAGTGTGAGCTGGGTGTCCAGGTTTCTGTTACAGTCTGTGGAATCGAGTGAACAGTTCATCTAATCAAACACAGGTATCTATTTGGACTTGCACACAGACAGTAAGTAGTTACATAGGACACAGATGGCTCCCTTTGAAGTCTCCTATAAATACTCAGAAATATTTTGGATTTATCCTGAAAAAGACTCTTGTAGCACAATCCTCCAAAGCCTACTAAAAAAACCCCCAAAACAACAACAACACACAGCCTTCTCACTAAGCTGAAATCAGTACTTTCAGAGAGACAGTTCAAAAAACCAAGGCAACACAACAACCCCAACCAAAAATAGGTTTGAATACAAACTTAATCTTTTATTCCAAAAGCATATACAACACCACTGCTCTAAACAAAGTCTGCCTTCCAAGGATATTATATAAAGACTAGATCTTCCCAGGATAACATTGCAGGATCAAGGCAGGAGTGGTTCAGTCTCAGGATTGATGGCAATGTCAAAGAAAAGGATGTGTGCTCTAAATCCAGAGCAAAGGACCCAATAGAAAGCCAGCAACCTATAGGGAACTCAGCCAGGGTCAAGGCTGTCATCCACAGGCCTCAAAGATTTGACAAGGTCAAACAGTGGCCACTGTGACTGCCTTTTAGGAGCACTTGTATAGTCAAGTCTGCAACTCCTGCAGCCCAACTCAATGGGCTACTTGATCCAGAAAGGGCTAGCAGGCCTCATCTGACTTAACAGCTGAGGAAGAGTTGACCTACATTCAAACACCCAAAACTCCACTCACCTTTCTTAAAAGGACTTGCTCTGATCTCAGCAGTATTTACTGATCTCAAGGGAAACGAACTCATGTGGAACAGACAAACTGAGAAGCCAATTGAGAAGTCAACCACTTTCTAAATCATCTGAAGACCTATCAAAGCCTACTTAAAGCAATTCAGAGTGAGACAAAAACATGTCCCAAGTCTGATAAAGAATCTTCCTTGTCCCAAGTTCCCTCTTGGAATCATAAATGGCTCTTGTGAGAAAGACAAGGTAAAGAATCCACAGAATTTTGTGGGGCTTCCAGCAAGGTTTCCAAAGTAAACAGGAGTTTCAGTTCAAGAAGCTCAGAAACCTGAAAGAAAACAAAACATGGATTGCACCTAGCAAAAGAACATACACACGTACATGAGGGAGGCATCACTTGTGTTCAAAGCTCAGTGCAGGAGCTGCCAACTCTGTCTTGCTAACAAGTCTCAGTTGTGAATCCCCAATAAAAAGCATCTAAGTGAAATAAAGAGACATCAATTCAGCTTTAACATCTACACCTAGTTCAAAGCAAGTACAAGTTATGTTTGACTTTTTTCCCTCCCCTGAACAAAACTGTTCACATCATTCAGAGCACATGTGGATCAAGACCTCTGGGAACTCAGCAAAAGTCCTGTGGTTCCAGTACTGTCTAAATTTTGTCTAGTCATAGCATCAAAAATATCTGCAAGTAAAGAATGATGACTCAAAACAATACTTCTTCTAAGTCTACAAGTTTTGATAAAAACCATATGCACTCTCTGTCCACATCTTTTTTTAATAAATAAGAACAAAAATTTCCTGCTGTCAGACAGCAAAACTTTACTGACTTCAAGTGACAGGAAAATGAACTACCAACAGGCTAACTGCAGAGAACTAACATCTTCATTTGTCAAAGCTTTGTCAGCCAGCATATAGGAGGAGAGGAGGAAAGGAATTCAAGGAATACATTACACCAATCTAAAATTAGAAATGGGCTCAATAATGGAAGTATGCCAGCACTAAGAGCTACAAGGTTCAAGCAGATGCCCAGCCAGAGACAGTGGGAGGACAAATTATACAAAAAACCTTCTGGCAGTTGCACCCCAGCATCACATAAATATGCCACACACCTGCTTGAGCAGGATCCATCACCCACAGCAAAGCTTGGACCATACAGCTGGCACGTTCTGGGTTAGATTCTGAAAGGTCTATGATAAAGGAAAAAATGCTATTACTGATATTACAGCTCTGTGCTCACTTTAAGGGACAGTCCCTTTTTCCTCTGTCACTTGATCCTATGCTATCCATTTCCTTGGGCCACCAGAAGTATTTTCATAGTGTTTCCAGATTGTTCCAAGCCCCACACAGCTTGTGGTGCTGACTGCAATAGGAAGGCACAGCAGGCCTGCCTAGAAGGAAAGGGTGTGCACTTTGCACTTTTTTGGAGGGCAGGAGGAATGACTGTTCAATGAAGGCTCATAGTGCACAACTCAGAGCTGGGAATAAGAATTTCTCACTGCTATTTACAGCCTTTAGCAAAGGCATGTCATTTCTCAGAGCCTTCAAGTGGGGCAATGACCTCACTGCAGGATTTGAGGCTACTGTGAGACATTATAAAACATAAAAGGTCATTCCTCTAGTCAGAGGTAGTTGTTGACAATACAGCTGAACATTTCTGTTAGTGGGTAGAACTTCCAGCAGTCCCCAGCCACAGATTCACGCAACAGTGAAGCACTGAATCCCACATTTAGTGCCTCTACCAACTTTAAAATTGGTTTGAAATGTTCTTCTGTGAGCATCACTGAGCATATTTTAGACTTTATTTGGAGTTTCTGGTGCCTTTAAGAGTTCTGCTGTTTCCAAGAAGAAAGTTACTTTGTTAGCCTGTGTTATAAAAATACTGCCATCATTTATAGAAGTTTTAACACTCCTGTCTATGAAGGAGAAACTCCAACTTTGATGAATGGTACAAGCCAAAGTTACCTAGGGTAAAGGAGAACAGAGAGTCACAGAATTGTCAGGGTTGAAAGACACCTCTGGAGATCACCCAGTCCAAGTCCCCTGACAAGGCAGTGTCACCTAGAGCAGGTGACAAAGGAACACATCCAGGCGGGTCTGGAATGTCTCCAAAGAGGGAGACTCCACGATCTCCCTGGGCAGCTGCTCCAGTGCTCAGCCACCCTCAGGATAAAGAAGTTCTTCCTCACGTGAAGGAAGAATGGGTATTAGCAACCATGCACCTGAAGCAAAGGCATCAGGGGAGCGTCCAAATTCAGCCTTGCAAGGAACATGCACCAATCTCACCAAATTGCATGCTCTGGGGAAATTTCCATTTCTGCAGGGAGAGACAGATAAAAGCTGCAACTAGTATTTTCTGAGACACTGGTAAGCACAGAGCATGTTTCAAGTCCTGTATGTCAGCTAACCTGCATAAGGATCATCCCTCCAAAACAAGTGCATGTGCTCCAGTCCAGAGCTGCAAGAGCACAGCAAGACTTTCCTTCAGCTGTGACAGAAAGCTTTGGGGGGGGCATAGGGCTTGTCTCCATTTTGGTGTCTAGTTACAGAGAAAACTGAGATTCTCCATCTGCTCTCAAGAAGCAGGGAGAATGAAGAGCAGTTTGAATTGCTTAAATATAAATAGGCTGTTCAGAGACAGGCCAGACAGAAAAGTGAAGGCTCTGGAGAAAGATGGAACAAAGTGAAGAGAGATGGGCAATGGGGAGCAACAAGAACAGAGCAAGGCTGAACTGTCTAGGTCAACAGAGAGACGGGCACAAGCCAAGTCTAACGAGAGGATAATGTTTTGTCTGAAGAGGACTGTTGAAAATTACCTATCCACAGCCTGGAACTGAGCTGAATTCAGAGTACCAAGTTTCTTTAGTCCTCCACTCTTCACATTCCACTGCAAAACTCACAGGGTACCACAGCCAGTCAGCCCAGGGAATGACTTACTGCTACTACTACAAATCACTTGCAGTTCAAACTAGTGAGGTTTCTGCTGTGAGTAATTATTTTAGAGAGTGCTGGTAATCCAAGTTAAAAATTGAGACAATGGCACACATGGGATTTCAATGTTTTTTCAGCATTTTAAAAGCAAAGCCTATCCAGCTTGCACAATGGATGAGAATAATTTTCCCAAGAAGAACTAAAACTCTTAACATATAATTTTTAGAAGTATCCTAATAAATTTACAAAGAAGTTGAACCAGATAGTTAATCATGGATTTTCTGACTCTTGAAGTAGCTGACATTCCAGCCCTAAACATTTGGCTTTGCATTATTTTATTGTAGTGCAGTTTATTTATAGACATGTCTGTAGTATTCTTTGCCACAGTAATTCCAAATTTAAATTTCTTATTAAAAAATTATTCAGTCTGCTGCAACAGTTCAATTCTACCTAAAAATCCTTGGCAGGTTTAGTCTAAAATAACAGTCCAAAAACCACTAGAGTGGTAGTAATCTTCTTCCTGCAGTATCTTGCTAACAAACCATACCACTCCACTGTTGCTTGCCAGAAGCCAGGATTAAGCAGAGAAGTTGCTGCACTACTCCAGGAGGAGGAGGAGGAGCAGGAGGAGGAGGAGGAGGAGGAGGAGGAGGTCTGTTTGGGCCATTAAAGCCAGAGCTACTCACCACTTTCCAACGATCTTTGACCACGTAATTGGTCGGGAGAATGTCGACCTGTTCCCCTCCACCACTCATGTTTGGTTCGTCCTTGATGACTGCTGCTAGGCACTGCATTTGCCAGCCAGAGAGTATTTCAGTAGCTCCCAGTTTAAATGAGCCATTTATCTGGGGGAAAAAAAAGGGGCAGGGGGAACAAACAACAAAATTATTACAGGTCGCGATATAAGTACATGCTACAATTCCACAGGTTTTGCTTATGACTAAATCAGAACCAGTCTCTCAGGAAAGCAGGCAGCCTCACCTTGCAAACACCTGAGCTCACTGCAGGCATAACTTGACAGACACAACCGTGCTCCAAGTCAGCAGCACAAACTAAAGGGTGACAATTGCCAGTTACACCATGCAGGAGTCCAGTGCTCTTGGGCCTGACAGCCAACAATGCAAAGAGAATCTAAGACCAAAATGTTGCAAGGGCTGTTATTGTCACCAGGCAAAAAGGTCTTGCTTTAGCAGAGCAGCTCCTACCTAGGCAGTTTTTGTGGTTTGCATAGTATGACATCCAACAGAAATCAGAAAGGTCTGCCAGGTATTGCATTCAATAAGCCTAAAAAGTCTGAATAGGGTAGAAGGCCCTTACAGAGCCAGGGTTACAGACACATCACTGTAATGAACAGCCAAGCACAGAAGATGGGGATTGTTAGAAAAGGCTTCAGCCATGGATAAATTAGTCCTCCTCATAGCATACACACAGTGCTGAAGATGATCAAATTAAAATACAGAGAGATAACTTGTGCCTGTGGTGTTCGTCTTCTATCTCATGTCTCTTTTTCCTGCCTTTATATGGAGCTCCAGATAGCCTATGTTGAAATTAATTTTAAGGTTTTGTGGTTATAAATCTTCTACACAAATGACTTTCAGAAACATATTAACTCTGCTTTCCTGGAAGAAAAGGAATTGAAACAGGGCTAATAAAAGATCTCCCTTAGATAATTTACTGACTTTAGAACTGCGCCAGATCTTTTACTAAGCACGAATCTTGGCAATTCTATTGTCCTTCCCAAAAAATATGAATGTCTTACTCCCTAAAAATGAGTGTTACTGTAGCACTCTGGTTGCAGACTTAGATTAACAACATAAATAACAAATTTGTAAAAAGTATCAGAGCTGATTATTCAACCATCATACTTCTTTAGGTCTAAAAGAAGGAAGAAAAGTGATCAGTTAATTATGAGCTCAAGTAGAGAAAAGAACTCATTCCCTAGCAATAAAAGGACTGAAAGGGAAGGCTAGGAAGTGGCCAGCTTGCAGTGTGCACAAGGAAGCAGCAGACAGAAGTATGTCAAAAGTGCAAGGCATAAAGGATGATCAAACAAAACATGAACAAAAGGTCTCAAAGAGATCTTATAAAAATCTTCATGAAAGAAGATTTCATTCTAGATATAGAAGATAACTATGTGGAAAAAAAGAGCAGCAGACTAACTCAGCAAGACAGCTGCTGAGAAATGTTCAATCCAACATCTGCTAAAGGACAATCAAAATGATAGAAGAGAAATAAGAAAAAACTGGGTATTAAAGAGATTAAGAAGAAAGGTGCTGCAAAATGTCCCGAATTCTCATTGAAAGTGTCCTGCATCTGTATGGGGTAGCTGTGCTTTCAGTCATTGGGTACAGAAGTAAGAAACTGGAAAGAGAACGCACGTGCTGGGTTTGGCAGCACATTTGTGCTGCTTCTTCTAATGAGCAAGTGGAATGCCATCCCCAGGCTCCTTTATGTTTACCGGAACACCTGAACCGGCCATCCCTAAGTTACCAGTGAGTGCTGCTTATGCTGTGCAACAACCTCCCTGCACATCACCACAGGATGCACAGGACAGAGAATCCCTACAAGAATATCTTTAAAAGTTGGCTTTCTTCTGGTGCTTAACGAAAAGTTGTTTAATTACAGACTGCCCCAAACTTTCAACATTACAAAAATATAAAACACCCCAACATGAACACACAGGTACAGAAGCAAGTATCCCCTCCCTGCTCTTGAAGGTCTCTTCACATCACTTTAGTGATGCATGCACATAGTAAGACCTCAGTCTAGGGACTCGTGGTGGAAGTAATCCCAAGGAATAATTTTAGAGGAGAGACTGAGCATGAAAATCTACGAGCACTCAAACCCAGGAAAAGTACAACCACTTTCTCTGGTGCACTATTCCACTTTCCTTTATCAAAGTTTTATCAAAATGATAGAAGAGTATCTTATAACTTATCGACTTTTCCTTTATCATGTGCACAAAGATAACATGTTTGTTATTTAAAGGAATCACACGTATCTTCACTGGTTTTGAAATAGAATAAAATCCTCCTGGGCAGTACCGTGAGTAGCAGCCATTTGGCAGTATGGAATTACAGAACTAAGTTTACAGATATGCTCTGGTATAGCCAGAGTAATGCAGCCAACTCAAATTCCAATTTGATTACAGTCTGAGACAAATTTCAAGCTGTTTCAGATCACAGTAGCAGCACAAACCAAAGCTTTGTTCCTGAGGCAGTATTAACACCGCAGAAACGTGCTCAGGCCTATGGGCCAAGGGTTTACCAGAGCAACACTGCAGCATCACAGACATCCATAGCAAGATGTAACACATTAACCTAAAAACCCAGGAGCATCACAAGGGGCAAAAGAAGGAATGAAGCCATCTTTGTGCAGAAACCATCAGCACATTTAATATTATGCTTTTAATTTATGTACTACTGTAATTCCTTCTAGATCAATAAAATATAGTGTAAATATTGTTTGACCAGCATCAAAGCCTGCAGCTAGCACTATGGTAGAGCTGAATTTTAATAGAAGGGAAGAGGCAAGAGATGGTCAGTGGAGGAGTTGTAAGACTTTGCACAGCAGAGAGCATCACTTCTGCATGTTTAAGTTAACGAAGTGTCTTAAACCAAGACACTGCACCACTCTTATCTTTAAAATGTATTGACCATTGAATATAAAGAGACATAATTTAAAATATAGTGATCTTGAAAGCAAGAGCTTTCAGATTGTCTTTTCCTGTAGGAAATGTACAGGATGTCACAAAATTCTTTTATCCCTGTCCTATGAAGACATGCAAAAGAGTTGAGCAACCCTAAGATACCCTAAAACTGGCTTTCTAGAAATAGTAAGTGAAGCACAAACGAAAGCAGCTGAGAAATACAGTGAGAACAGTAGGACCAAATTCCATCTCTTGGCCAACCTCAGCATGAAGTGTGAAATCATCTCTTGCATACTCCTATCTCTTTGAGTCAACTCTAAAAACTTTACAAACATATAAACTTTATAGCTTTATAAATTTAGTCTTGGCCTTTACAATAAAGAAATCCAACAAAAACATGTTCACCAGTTCATTGACTGTGGGTGGCAAAAGCAGTCTGGGGAGTCATTCTGTACACCTTCCCTGCTCTTATTCTCTATCCTAGATATACATTCTTGCCCTTAGGTCAGGATACTGGCCTAGATGGACCTGTGGTATGATTCAGTATGGTCCAACTTCTGTTTTGATGAGGTACTTTCAGCAAAAGGAGTGTATATATATATATATATATGTATATATATGCCTCCTTTATCCCTTCAAGGAGGTCAGATACCAAAAAATAAAGAATCAATGGAAAAAGTCTCATATACAGAACACAATTACTTATCTCACAAGGTTCTCTTTCATGCAAGCAAAATTTGAAACAGCTTTATTGGAAAAAATATTTCCTAATTTTACAGGATTATAGCACTCTTAAAATTAAACTTATAAATATCAAGCATGCCCTGTGGAAATTCCTAATGAATATATGAGATATTTCCTATGTTAGCCTACTTCAGTCTCAGTATACTGTGGTAGGAGTGCTCAAAATACAGCCAAACTCACACAAAGATCAAAACTCATCAGACGTGAGGTGGTTATTAAACAGCATAACAAAGCCATGGAAGTCCTGTCTCCTACCATCTTACTAAGGGTCCGGATAATCTTGTATGTCTTAATCTCATTATGGAGGAATTGCAATACCTCGCTTTAATTCAGGACACATCCTTACCTCTGGAAGTCTACAAATTAGAACAATTAGAACAAGTGAAGCTCATTTAGACTGCTGTAATCCACAATCCTCTTTACTTGACTGAATTCCCCACCGTGAACCACCTTAGGAGCATGATCCGCCTTAAGAGTGGATCCTAGTGGTGCTATGGAAAGTTGATACCAACTACAGCTTTTTTGAGTGAGACAAAACCAAAAGAAGTAATCCAGTAAACTACAGTCTAGAAACTAGACCAATCTCCCTGTCCAATACTTGCATGTTAGGAACAACCAAAAAATAGTTGTAAATAGAATTTAAGCACAATTTAGCTGTTCCTAACATGAACTTCACTGGCGTTAAGCCAAAATGAAACAGACAGGGTGGGGAACAGGAGGAGAACATTAAGAAGTAGGATTGAGAATGCTTAGAAGTAAGAAAAAAACCCCCTAGAGTTTCCAAGTGCCACTAGGGCTCAGTTAATGGCAGTGTTAGCTGCATACACTCAGTGTTCCCCACTATTTTTCCAACATCATCTCCTTCCAATACACAATACCAACTACAAAAATGAAATCGTTCACATTGAAGCAAACAAAAAACCCCCTTAAATCTTCGTATAAATAAGTTGTACCATGCACAAGCATTCTGTTACTAGGGTAGGAATGCATATGACGGTATAGAAAAGAAGTTGATTTTAAAAAAATACAGTGTCGTGGACTAACAGACCTGGAATACAGCACACCTCCCACTGAACTTGAAACAGCAAGGAGCTTGTAAGGTTCTGAATTGTTCCTTGAAGGCACATATCTTCCTTCATTGCCTGCCCCTGCTGCAGCACACCCTGCTTAGAGAGCAGGCTCAGCTCCTATCAGCTGCAGCTTAAAGTCTCCTCTGTGGCATGTTCTTCTCATAGGCATGCAAGGGCATCAGCCTTAGAAATTCTGGACTTGCTATCCACAGCATTTCACTTCTGCAAGCATCAAAGCATCTAAATGTGAGGCTGCAAGATGCTGGGACTGTTTTTCATCTTTGAATGGTTTATGACCATTAAGGGGTGACTGGGAAAAACAAACAAAAAATGCTGCCGTGAAGACAGGTCCAGGTTCTCTGCTAACACGAGGCTGCACTGAACAGAACACACATATTAAATATGGTAACAGATGCACCTTGACAGCATTATTATGGCTAGCCAGTGGCACAGCCAACTGAATGGATTACTGCCTGCACAGTGGAAACAGCCACACAGGACCTGAGGCAATCAAACAAACCCCCAAACAAACAATATCATACTGCCAGAGACTGGATTTACATGCATTACAGAGCAGTCAGACACAGCAGTAATTTCTGTGCCAAACCCACCTATCTACAGGGAAAATCAGCACAGGTAATTATAACAACAAATCATTAGGAACACACACCAGATAAGCACGCCTACACTACTAATGGTTTATATGATCCTAATCCTCTCCAAATACATCTCAGCAGTAAAAATAAAAAAATGAGCAGGTGAATTTGAAAGAATGTCTATTGTTTTCCACCAATCTCATTGACAGAGTTGCTCCAAGTTTTGAAACAAGCAGAACATTGAATCCAACACCAGAAAATCCCCTTAATATCATCACCAGTTTAACCTCTACTAATTTAACAGGCAAACATTAAGATTTGCTTACAATAAACATTTAACTGCAGCTTAAGGATATGTACCTGAAAAGTCAATATAGATCATTACTTGCAAACCTTGAGTAGTCTGCTGGTAGCTAGAACAAATAAATCTGACTAAAAGCAAGAACTAAATAGAGGTTATACTTATACCAGACTCAACCTACATCTGACACACAGAGGTATGTTTTCATCACCTGATCCTGGACCAGAGCATGATCAGATCCTTAGGTAATGCAAAATGTCCCTTGGAGGCAAGTCCTCTCTCTTCTCTCTAAAGTGTGCTCTTGTGCAGAGCCTGTTACTCATCTTCCATCAAACGTGTCCATTCCCACTCAGTTTTCACAGTGCCCAACACTACCTTCCTTGAGTTCTTATCCTTGAAGAACAGTATTTTATCTTGAAAAACAACTCCGGCAGACAGCAAACTGATAATATCTGTTGCTCAACAGTCTTGTTACAACATATTATATGAGGTTATTAAGAGGCCCACAGCCTGAGATCAATCATTTTAAATCTCCATTCCAGAGAAAACTGTGTTCATCTTACTGGTTCAAAAAATTTTATCACAGATGCAGTCACCATAATGATCAAGTATTAAATAAACTTATCAAAAAGTTATTTAGAGGTTAGGAACATAACAGTAAGTTCCTGATGAGAGATTTAGTAATTTGATTCAAAATCCGGAAGACAGGGTATTTTGCTAGGAAAATGCATGTATTTATAGATCTGCCATATAGACTTCATATTACCAAGCACTTTCATAATAAAAATTAGCATAAGTGGGGCAACTGCCACTTGCTGCACTGATGTCACATCAGGCTAAATGAGACTAAATGGGACAAAATGTTTTCAGTCTTCAAGCCCAGTGCTGATCACAACAGAGATTCTGTTTGTTATTACACCAAAGAGATTTCCTGGGACTGACAAAAACATGACAAATCACGCCAACTGTTAGTCACTCAAATCATCCCTCTACAGCCCTTCTGTAACCATTTTCCCATTTTTGTAAGGAACTCTTCCCCTTGGTTGGAGTATGCTCAGAGGAGCAGTTTCATCCTTCCCCTGGTGCCTGCAAATCCAGTTTTATTCTCTCATCTTCTGTCTCACCCCTTTTAAGTCTGCAGACAGCTGGCTAAGGAAACTTGTCTGTCTGACCATTCAGGAACCACTCTGGGAGTCACACTGGCACCACTGGACCTTCGTACCCTTACAGGCTGTGTCCCTCTTGTGTCCTTCCTGCCCCTTACACGTGCCTCCTGGTCAATGGGGATATGTGGTCTGGGGTCTCCTCCAGGGTTATTTGGGTTCTACAGAGTCTCTGGATGAACCAGCCACCCAGCACTACACATCCCCATGTCCTTTGTTTGGCAAAGGGTTGGCACCAGTTAAAGGCCCCTTGCCTGGGCCTCCAGACATTTCCCCCCACTCAGGGCACAACCTGCAGCTCCCACTGCAGCTGCACAAGGAGAGATCTGCACTAGGGATGTTCCTCTACAGTTCTTCCTTTTGTTTAATTCAGCATGCCTGCTAATGCAGTAAAAGGAAAAAGAAAATACTTTTGAGGCATGTAACCACTGTCCTCCTACAACATTATTACAAACAACAAACTTAACAGAATTAAAACTAACAAGATTGCCACAGGGCAAAGTCCAAGGTTATAGATTCCTGGGCACAAATACTTAAAAGATTCCCAATACAAAATCATGAAGGATTCTCAGAAGTTGGTCGTTTTTCAACTGGTTGATCATCACTACTTGTTTGTTGTGAGAATGGCGTTTTCCTTATCTAAATCTTTAACAACTAGGGACACAATAAAACAGGACATGGCCCTTTCCACAGAGGTTCTAATTTGGATTTTCTAGAGAATGCCTTAATGAGCACTTTATTTCCAGGCTGTATATTATGTACCTGTGTTTCAGGGGGTGTGGTTTGGTACCACTGAGCATACTTTGCTCTTTGAACCCTTTGTGCATTTATAAAACATACTGGGTCAAGCGTTCACATCCATCCAATAAGCTGAACTTCACTGGGATTTAAGTTTCTAGTATAGCTAAACACCTTCCACATAGAGTCTGTGATTCTTTTTATGCAGCTGCATAAATTCCTGGAGCCATCCATACCTTTTGTACTTGGTTAGCTATTGCCTCTGTTCCTTCTTGGGCTTTATCATGAAACCATTCAGCCGCACTGATTAAATATCTCTTTGGCAGAATCAGCCTTCCCCCAATCATCCCTATTCCATCATCATCTTTGGTTGCTTCCCACTTCTCCCCACTGTCTCTTTTCTTCCCTTGGGCAGTCCTCCTCATACACAGTCTTGGGGTCTGTCAAATTTGGCCACTCCCTCTGGTCACTGTCACAGCCACAACAGGAGTTTGTCCCAGAGGCTGCCCGGCCACAGACTTTCAGCTGCACCAGTCAGGACAATTTCTGCCCATTCCTGTAGTGCCTCTGGCGTGGGCTGGTCAGTGAATCACAGCAATTTCTGCAGGTAACTGTACTGATTCTAGCAAACTGCATACTTCCTCTCCATTAAGTACTCTCTTCCCTGCTGATAGTAAAAATCCCCATTCTTTCCCTAAGACTTGCTGCATGACACAACCCAAAAGCATACCAAGAGTCCATAGACATGTCAACTCATTTTCCTTTGAAAATTGTTGCTGCAGCATAACAATGCCATAACAGCTCAAGCTGGTGTTTCTGAGGAAGAACGTCCAATAAAGGAATCCCTGGGATATTGTACCCTCACAGTCTGTGCACTGGTTCCAATGGTGATACTTAGAACAAGAACATCCTAGAAAGATATACAAAAATTCTTGTATATGCAACCATGGTCTGTTTAATTTCTTTCTGCACTGGTGTGTGAGTCAGTTTCCATGGAACAAGGGTGTTACCAAGACTATGGAGAGTTTTACAGGCTGGTCTGGACTGCCTCTATACAAGCCATTTCCACACGTGTCAATGATGCCATCTAGTTCACAACTGTCAGTATCTGCTTGCACTCTCCCAGAATATGCAAATAATCACTTCCCATCCATAAGTTTTCCTATCAGTTGAGTTAAGCAGTTCTGTGAAACCAACAAAAATCTTCTCATTCTGTTAGATTTCACACCAGCTTGTTGTGTCAGGAAAAAAACTCCTAAAAGCCAACAAATCCCCTCAATATAAACAAACAATCAAAAACCACGCCAAAAAAATCCCCCAACAAAACTTTAAAATTTGTTCTTCAGGAGAGATTCATTGTAATAAACCACATTTGTACTTTGATCCTTAATTTGCCCGTGCTATGCCAAGTGAACACATATGGTCAGAAATTGTTTCTATAAAAAAGCATCATGAACCTCATGCCATATTTTAATGTAAAAATAATTTTCTATTCATAGCTGTAATAAAAGTGTTGGAAAACTAAATTTTGTACGTGACTTGGTCAATGCTCATAGGAATTTTTCAAACCTACCTCAACCTGCAATGAGTAATTGCACATTCTGTGCTCAGCTTGCCAGAGTAAGCTGGCTACTGGTGAATGCTTCTAATAATAAACACTCCACAGACAGAACAATTACTGGTTCAAGTCCAGCCTGGGATGTTTGCAGGGGGGAAAAAAATGTATATAATTTCATCCCAATCAGAAACACAGGTAGCAAGGTTAAAGAAAATTTGTTTTGCAAAGGAAGCAATAAGCACACTAGAAATATCAGCTTCTGAGCTGCCATCAGAATCGAAAATAGGCAGGACCTACACAACCAGATGGCTCTGAGCCCTAAAAACCAAATGCCTCCTGTCATTTCCCTCAGACAACTGTTACAAGACTGAGAATCTACTTGACTACCTGCCCTTTGCATTTCCAGCTTTTACATTTTCTTTTTAGTCCTGTTAGCTCCATGGACAAAGCCCCGCAAGCCTCATCTCTGCTTGAGAAGCAACCGCTCCTTCTTTCTTTATAGAAATGCGGAACAGCAGAAGGAAGTGCATCTTCAACAAAATGCTTCTTAATACAACCAAACTGATGCTCAGACATCTATGAATAAGCCATGCAGGTCATGCATACAGAGCAGAGCATTGCTGCAGAGAGAAGTAGAATAAAAAGGGAGGCAATTCTGTCCTTGCCTACTGGTGAGAGACAGCAGAGTCCAACAATCCATGCCTCGTGGCTACTAGAAGTCCTGGATCAGAAAAAAAGGCTCCAAGGTGCCTCCCAGCCACCTGAAAACTAAACTCCTTAAAATGCATGTGTCATAGCCAAAAGAAACACTGAAAAGCAAGGGAATGTAGTGTAGAGGTATCTCCCTCTGATGAAAATTTAAGAAACTGAAGGACCCAGACACCTTAGCTCATCTTCTGCTGAAAGCTGAAGCCTGACAACTGCAAATTAGTTTTTCATGGATGTTTTCTTTAAGGACAGGACCTAGAACGAGGAAGATGGTGTATTCTAGATCTCTTGCTCTTTTCAGATCAAGGTTGGGCACCTCTAAAAAGGCATGCTTTAGCTACTGCAAATTTTACCGAAAGCAAAACACCAACCAAAACAACAACCCACCACCCACAAAAAATCCCCAAACAAACCAACAAAAAAACCAACAACAACAACTAAAAAACCCCAACAACAACAAAAGAAACCCAACCAAATTTAAAAACCCACAAAACCCCACCGATTCAAAAATCACATTTTGGGTGCTTACATACTAATGAATTAAAAGTGAGAACTAATGGGAGCACTGTTACACCATATTGCCTACATTACCCCATAAATCCTACAGACCCTGATGCTGGATCCCCAGCTTCAGGTTCCTGGTTAGCCAATCTAAAAACCTGTCTGTAATGAAGAGAAACAGTTTCCCTCTCTCCTTCAAGCTCTGAGCTCCTGTATGTAGGATTCCACCATGGGCCAGTGGGCC
The DNA here is from genome assembly GCA_013400975.1 of Atrichornis clamosus. NCBI lineage: Eukaryota > Metazoa > Chordata > Aves > Passeriformes > Menuridae > Atrichornis > Atrichornis clamosus. The sequence continues at coordinate 30,735 of WBMZ01005890.1, forward strand.
ACCATGGGTTCAGTGATCTATACTAGCAGAAAAACTATTCCTCTTCCTAATAAATAAGGGTATTTCCTTGGCTTAGAGCTCTGTGAATTGGTTCATTGTAGGGTCAGTCAAATGCAAGTGGCAGCACAAGGCAGGAGCAGTACCTCAGATCCATTTCAGCTTCAGTCAAGCTGTGCTCTGTGTTTGTCTCCACAGCAGGAAGCCCTTGGCCTTCTGAGAGATAAATACAGTGGAGTTACTCTGCCTGAGGCCAACTTTTTTTTCCCAAGGAAAACATAATTTTAAAAAAACAGTCAGTTTTGAGAAATTACTAGCACAGCTCCTAAACTAGTAAATTTTAGAACTCTAATGCAGCTAGATTCTGTTTAAATAATTCAAGACATAATAAAACCACAAAGTCCAAGTCTCCTAATACAATGTCACTGCAAAGGTGACTTCTATTCTCTGACTGAAGTACTTCAGCAAGAAAACAACAAGCAACTCTCATGACACGAGGGAAACAAGCCAGACAATTTAACAGAGTGCCCAATCAAAAGAAGCACTGCGCCGCTGCCTGTATGAAGGTAAAAGTATAAGCTACACCATCCCCTTGTTTACGTGAGCAGAACATGTATCAGGAATTTAAGCTGTATGTCAAGAAGTTCTACATGAGTCAGGTGCAAGAGTGGCACACCAGGTGCTGGGAGGCAGCACCACAAGTTCAGGTGTGGTGTGATTGAGGTCTCAACAGCCAAGTTTCACATGGAGAAGGTGAACAAGAAATGACTGCTTCTTCCAAGGTGTTAAGAAAGAAGCAGCAGGCAGCTCTAGCAGGTGGTATGTTTGAAACAAATGCAAAGCACAGAGCAGCTGCTGCAAGACACAGTGGAGGTTAGCACTGACACTGAGTCCTAAGAACCGGCCAAATTCACAGCAAAAATACAACTAAGAAAAGCAAAACAACAGCAACTAAAAAATGAACAGCAGAGGACAACTGAATTCGATGACAGAAGTCTCTGGGCAAAAAATTCACTGAACTCAAAGTGATTGAGCACTGAGAGAGCAAAACAGGAAAATGGCACCACCCATAAACTCCAACCTCCAGCTCACGCCAGGGCATTCAGTGCTGGTCACAGGTAATGTGCCAGGTGGTCTAATTCAGAACAGTCGTTTTCTGTATCACTCCAGGGAGAAGGGATGCATGATCTGCGTGGCTTTCAATGCTATAAAGGCCAAGAAGATGAAATGCGAAGTTCTGTAACTTCTGATGCAGGATAGGGAAAAAAACGGGCTGCATTTTAGAAGGAACATCACATCCACACACAGAAAGAGCAGTTTCAGGATTATATGGTATTTAAATGGAACCCCCCAAAAAAGGAGATGCAACAGGTTTCAGAAGTAAGGTGGGGAACAAGAATGGATTCAAGGGTGAACAGAGGTACCCAGGAACCTGCTAACAGGGTGGCATTCTCCAGTGCTTCATGTAAAAGGTACACAGAAAAAGGTCAGGTCACTCAAGGGGAGAAACAGTACTACACACTAAAAATAAATACAGACTCATAGGAGATAAAGAAATAATTTTTATCAAGGCTTAATGGAAAAAATGTAAGAGTAAAACTACCCCATCAGACCAGAACAAAGCAGCAACAGTGATTTGCCATGTGAGAACAGATGGCCTGTGCCTTTAGGAAATAGGAGGAAGTGGTGAACTTCGGTTTCCTCATGCAGATCAGGACATATTACCAAGATGAAATTTTAAATATAAGTTACAAGTAATTCAACTTTGTTGAGAAAGAATAGAAATGTATCACCTTGAAAAAAAAAAAAAAAGAGAATTCTTTAGCCAGCACAACTTCTGCTTCATTTTACTTCTGACTTATTGTGCAAATAAAAGTTTTTTAAAATACAAGATGTGTGCAAAAGAAGAAAACAGCACAAATTATTCCAAGTGATGTTTTTTCTTGATGATTTTAAAGAGATTAAGTAAATTCTTGCAGATAAAAACTACATATTTACTACCCACACCTGACCAGAGGCCAGCCAGCCAGTCTCCTGAATGATGAAGAGATAAGAAAGACTGATTGAAGGAAAGATAAGAAAGCAGATGCCAAGGATTTTTTGGCTACTGTTTATTTTAAAGACCTCTGCAGAGGATCTGGAAAATCAGTCTCCCACAACACACATGTTTAGAAAACCAAAGATTAAAAATTAAGCTAAGTGGCAGGCAGAAGACAGAAGTCCTGATTTATAGATCTCTTAGGAAAGGCTAGGTGCTTTTAGGAAGACTCAACAACACATAGATTTGTGTGGTATCACGCCAAAGGCCTTGGAAATTAAGATGTTCCAGGATAAAACTGAAGTTAATATAAAACGAGTAACTGGCTATAAGACAATATAAGACTCCATTCACAATGGAGTGCTGTTAGCAGTGGAAGGACACACCTTGTGTACACACAAAATTATTCAGGCCAACAAATAAAAAGGATGAAAAACTGCAGACTGCACCACCAAGGTGGTGGTAGGTGTAACCAGGGCAAGCAGGTTGTACATGTCTTCTTAGCCTTTCCTTGAGCATCATCTCTTGGTCACTGGTAGAGAAAGGACAGGAGCAATTTGGGGGTTTGGCCTGAGCAGCTGAGTTTATGACCCTACAATCAAAACCTTCTCACTAGACATCAATGTCTCCTTATCCCTTCATCTGTCCATATCCAACTGGCAGGCCACCAAAGCTCTCTACACAGACACCTTCCAGGCTGACAGTGGGGCTCCCAATATCTCCTGCTGCACGGACAGAGAGAAATCCACTTACATCTGCCACAGCTGCTGCCAGATCTCTTTCTGGGAAGGCTGTGGGATGCCTCCTTTCTTCAAAGAGGAAATCTGTGCCCACAGGCATTCTCTGCTCTCCACTGCACCTATCTGGCTGGAGTCAGGCCATGATCCGGTTTGTTCCTTTCATATTGTTCACCAAATTAAAGATGACACAGCTTGACACCAAAAGGAAAGGATTTCCAAACACATCTTATTTGATTAGCTCTACAGTCCATCACACTGTCAACATCTTCCTTCTCTACTACAAAAAAGATCCTTTCCCGTGTAAGCAGCTCTTGAGTAGTGGAGAAGGCCTACTAGAAGAGTGTGGAATCTGGTAAGACTGAAAGGGAATAAGGGATTGTGAATCTCACGAAAAAACCTACTTGTGGCAGTTTTATATTTTCCCCATCAAGCCTAATATATTGATGTATTTGTTAGTCTCCAAAAACCCAGAAAAGTTCATGGGAAAAAACACTTGATACTTTGTGTTCCAAGCCACATTGCTATCATTAAATTATTTTCTGTATTTTTGGGGGTCTCAACAGTGTGATGCACAGGCTGTATCTGGGCACTGTTGTGGAGAAGACCATGAATTGGCCTGAACGAGAAGGACTGTCGCTGTCCAGTTTGAAGCTGGGGAGACTCTTACATGCAAGGGAGTCTCAGTTTTCAGATGCACCGTGTAAAAATCACATCATTTCCCTCACCTCTCACCTCTCCTTCCTAAAGCTTAAATCAATATCCAACAGATTCTCCCATTCTTCCTCTGTCCTAGGCAGGGAGGCCTCACAGCTGGCCTTCCTTATTCCTCCCTCCCAAAGCAATCTTAACATTTATTCCAACTGGATGGTGTCCCACAAAGACATTTAAGGGGATTTCACGATGTTTCAGAGGAATACCCGCTTTTTGGTTATCTTTGATGGAAGAAGGGGAGGGAAGCACTTGTTGTGCCCATTCTGTATCTTGTTCAGTAAACTAGCAGAGCTAAAACAGTATTTTAGCAAATGCTTTCACAATCACTCCAGCAAATACCAGGCTGTGCCTTGCAATGTTCAAAGTAGAAGATACCAACAGAGCCAACAGACCCTTAAAAATAAGGGAACAGTTTACAAAGTCCTTGAGGACTTCATAAACACCTATTCCTCTATAAGGACCTATTTTCTGTCCTCTGCTCTGTTTTCAAAGTGAATCAATGTTACTGGAAGGTCACTATGGAGCTTTGGCAAACAAATCTGAGGAGCTTCCCAGGATGAGGAGCTACCCCCGAGGCATTTTTTTGGACCCTGCAGATAGATACATACATAGATAAGACTATAGCAAAAACCCAAAAGGATACAATGGAAGAGGTGAGCCCACAGCAAGACCCATGTGAGAGCAGTGGGCTACCTGATAAGCTATGAAGTGATGTGTCCGTCTTTCCATAAGAGAGGGCAAGAAATAGCATGAAAGGATTCCCACACTGAAGGTATAGAAGAAAGAAGGATTTGGCTCTTCCTGGATCTGTCTCATCATTCCTGCTTTGGTAAACAATTACCAACTGCTTCCATGGGAGGAGAGCTCCACACTGCCTGTTGCAGTGTAGAGATACACTTGCCTTCACCAGCAATCATTGGGGTTGGGATGGAGACGGAAGGGGAAGGAAATCCACACATGGACCATGAGCACTTCTTCATTAGCACCAACCCTGGGGGCTGATGAAATAGATTTCCTCACACCAGAGACACGCCTTTCTCGGGGACCAAGAGCATCAATAGGGATCTGACTTTTCCCTAGAGGGCTATTCCAAGGAAAAAAAAGGTTAGGCAGGTGTCCCCAAGACTGACTCTGCTTAAAAAGTCCTATAAGAGATTCCAGTGTTTTATTTTGCCAGTCAGAGAAGAGGAACTTAGCTCAAAAAACACACAAAAGCACATAGAACACAGAGGTAACTGCAGTGGACACCACTTACACCATTCACAAGCATTGCACCTCAAAAGTTTCTGATTCCCCCGTCATCACCATCAGGACGCTTGTTAGGAGCTGGATGATCACTGGCACACAAAGGAAAAAAAGCCAAAACACTGGCACATCATTCCTACTCTGACTCTTTTTATACTGAGAAAGGGTCTCAAAAGAAGGCAACACACTGAAACTCGTGAGATGGTACTGGTGCTCTTTAGTCGGAGCACCTGTACAGACACAGCACCTGTAAGTATTAGTGCTGAGGGAGCAATAGCACACCCTGTCGCACACACAACACGAGGCTAAATTTCACTCATAAAGTCCCCAGGCTGAAAATCTCTGCTGTCACTCACTGAGAAGTTTGTTGCTAAAAGGCAATATTTTCAGTGACAGTACAAGAAATCTATGTGACATGGTAAAATTAGGAAACCTTTCCTTCTATCAATCCAACCACCTTGCAAGCCTAAGGAAATTAAAAAATATAGATTTGATTTGAACTGCTCAGAAACATGACACCAACAGGTATTGAAATCCTCACCCCCCAAAACCCACAATGGGTCATGTAAGTAGCTGTCAGAGCAGCAATGTCACTCCAGCACTTCATACAGGATTCTGGTTCTCTGTTCAATCCTAAATGCACGTCAAGGTCATGGTGTTCATCTTGAGAGTTCTCAGCGGGTCAAACCCAGGTTACCGGATACCTCCTCTCCCGGAATGCAGGGAAAGCATAATGACTATAGACACATTCAGCAATGTCAGCTTGGGCGCCACAAGCAGCAAAGATACCACGGCAGGAGACTGTGAGCCCCAAAGCTTCAGGAGGCACGGCAGCGCACACAGGAGCACCATATCCCACCCCGCCAAAAACGGGAAACTCAGCCTCCTGCCTGAAACCCGAGCACCAGGGAGCTATCCCAACGTAACGCGATGGAAACGCTCCCTCCCCAGAGACCTCTATGGAGTGGGCTGGCTTTCCACATGCGGCTGGACAGGTACCCGACGGCCCCGGGCAGGCTGCCGTGCCCAGCCCCGGGCGGCACCTGGCCCCCTGAGGTGGCCGGCACCCTCCGTGGGTTTCCCTCCGGCCCGGCCCGGCCCAAGGCCGCGGGTGCCTTCGCACCTCGGCCCCCGCCCGGCACCAGGGCTAACGGCGGCGGCCCCTGGCACCACCCGGCGGGGCCGCTCCCTCCGGCGGAGCCTCTCAGGGCTCGGGGCGCCCCCGCCCCAGCCGTGCACAGCGCAGCGAGGCCACGGCCCGCCCCTCCCGCGGCGGCACGCAGCC
>WBMZ01005891.1:0-24215 GCA_013400975.1 Atrichornis clamosus
AAAAAAAAAAAAAAGAGAGAATAGATCAAACAACGTCCCCCCCCTACCAAAAAATAAAATAGGAGAAAAAAGGAACACGGAGCGGCGGGAGTGGGGTCGGTGAGACCCCGGCCCGCCGGGAATGTGCGTGGGAAGCGGTGGCTGCGTGTGCGGGAAGTTGGGGGGCACCGGGACCCCCCCCGCGGCTTTGCGGGAGTTGACGATTCCCGCCTCATCCCGGCGGGGATTTTTCGCTGGTTTCTGCTGGTTTTGGAAGGGTTTTGCTTCGCAGAGGGAGACAGGCAGGAGAGAGCTCTCTCCTGCTCCTCCTTCCCAGACTTTGTGCAGGAACATCTCTGCAAGGGAAATGGGGAGAGAATCTCATCCTTCCAGAAACGCCTCCCCTATTTATTTCCTTCTTTCCACATCCGTGTTGGCAACTTAGGGGAATATTTCAGTATAAAGTTAAGGATGAGCAGGGAGAGCAGAGGCAGTTGCAGAAGGCGTGAAGGTAACCTTGAGCTGAGCCTTAGTAAACCCTTTCCTCCAGGAAGGCAGGATTAAATAAAAGTTTCCTGGCAATCCAGAGCTGGGAATCCCAACCCCGGGGTGCCCCCATCCAGCCTGGCCCTGGCCATCCTGCACCTCCTTATCCGCTGAGTGCCATAACCTTCCTTCCTCTGGGAATTTGTGCTGAGTTATCCTTTTCGAGGGGCCGTCCCTTCCCTGGGCTTGGGAAAGAGCTGGATGGCCCTTGGAATATCCAATATGGTTGAGGTCAAGGGGCTGCTCCGAGACAGGGTTCGTTAGCAGTTATTAGGGGGTTTAATGTATATATATATATTATATATATAATTAGCAATTACTGTGGTTTAATATACATGATATTATAATGTTCTGTATATCATTAGCAGGCGTTATGGTTTTATAGTTATTATTCTATTCTATATATTATCAGTCATTACCATGGTTTTTATATACATTATATCACAATATTCCATACATTATTAGCAGTTATTATGCCACTCCTGCACAGGCCCAGGGACAATTCCCTACGGGATTTAGCTCAGGTTTTGGATGCCTTTCCCAGCTCCTGGTGCCCAAGGAGCAGAGTCCAGTTGCAGCATCAGGGCTGCAGGGGCCTGGGTCCAGCGTGGCTCATCCCTGCCCAGACATCCCTGTCGGGTTTGTGGATGGTTTTCCTCTCCCAGAAAACGGCTTTGCTCTTCCTGGGGGATCTTTTCCCCATGGAAATCTGGGCTGGGTCCCCAGGGCCACCCCTCAGCTCCTCCAGGCTCCCATCCAGTCACACTTCCCATGGCTGATCCCTTTCTCCCTATGTGAGGTCAACCTCCATGGGTGTTCAGCATCTCTCCCGGCTCATTCTAGGCCCCAGGAAAATCCCTGCTTCTCCTAACTCCCATCCCCCTGGGACTACCAAGCCCTCAGCTGCTCCAAACTGTGCGGGGAGCTCCAGGATAGGGATCTGTTCTTCCCAGCGTGTTGGTTCCCTCTGGAGCCAGGAGCTCATCCCGGAACTGGGAAAGGAGCATGAGCCAGGACGATCTGCCCTGTGCTGAGTGGGCAACCTGCAGCATCCATGGGAATGGCAGATCCCTTCCCAAACCGGGCCTCCCTCTCCCTCGTGCAGCAGGATGCCGGGTGTGCAGGGAAAGAAAGGAATCAGCTCTCCCGGGAGAGGAGGTTTTGAAGCAAGTGTCGCACGAAATCGTCCTTCTCCCTCTGCTCATGTGAGTGGGCTGCAGAAGGCATTGTCTGCTCCTTGAAAAGCTCGTTTGTTAATTGCCCCGGCGCTGCCTGTAATCCCGGATTAACGAGGGCTGAGGGAAATCTCCCTGGAGGAGACCTGAGCGTGGGCTTTGCAGGCAGATTGGGGTTGGCTTTTCCCTACCTGGGGGGTCCACGGGGGATTCATCCCGGACTGAACGTGCCGGGTGCTCCCATGGGAAGGTGTTTCAGTAGGGCTGAGCCACCCCCATGGGGGGTCACGCTTCCCAGATCCACTCTGATGGTCCTCATGGATCCCATCATGGTCTCCATGGGATTTAGGCTGCTCTGAGTGCCAGGAGGGGGGTCCTGTAGGTGCTGCTGGATTTCCCCTGGGATAGTCTCCCTTTGGTGTGTCTCATCACCTCCCGTGAATCCTGGAGCCAGGACTGGCGCCGGTGCTCAAAAGCTCGGGATAAAACCCTTTGGCTGCCTGGGGTTTGTTCCTCGTCGTTAAGCACAAGGAGAAAAACAGCAGCGTGGTGGCTTTTCCCTGGAATAAGGAGCTGTGGGGCTCGGGATGTGCCGGTGGCTGCGGATCAGGGATGCTTCCCCTGGGTGACCGGGATGGTGCAGGCGTCCCTGGATGCCGAGGCAGCCCATTCCAGAGTAGCCAGAGGATTTGGGGAGGATAAACAGTGCACGGAGGGCCGTGCATTCCCCAGGGATGGCTGCCAGCTCCAGCACAGCCTCTGGAAAACTCCAGCCCTTATATCTTCAACCTCCTCCTCCGGGATTCAGGCCGTGCTCAGGCTGGGGGGAGCTTTGCTGAGCCAGCAGCTGGCTGGGATCCAGCTGTGCTTCCCTGGGGAACAGCCCCGGCCTTCCTCCCGACCTCCTCCTCCTCCTCCTGGCTCCGGGGGAGAGCACATCCCCTTGGATGCACATCCCGGCTCCCTACGTCTTCTTGAAAACCGTAACTGGATTTTGCAGACAGGGCATAAAATACCCAGAACGTGAGGCATTAAAACTCATTAGGTTAAACCCTGGTACAGACATTCAGCGTCCTCTGAAGGAATTACATCACCTTTTCCAACGGCTTAAGTGTCCAAAGGGTGGGAAGAAGTGGGAGAGTCTGGGAGCACCCCTCAGTGTCACTGAGACCCCGGAATCCGGGGCGACCTCTCCGAAACACCACTGCACGTCACCCAAAAATGGGGAAATAACAGGGAAAAGGAGTCTTGAATGCCGGGATGGGGTGGATGCTGGCAGCAGGAATGCTTGGGGAGGGATGCTGGGGGCCAGCAGGGTGAAAGTTGGGACCTAGCACCCAAATTCCATTAGCCCCGGTCCCAAACGAGGGAGCTCCCTGCCCCTTCCACGAACGGCTCCGGCCCCTCCAGAAGCACCCCAGGCAGGTGGGATAATGCTGGTGGAGAGCAGCAGACAACACACAGACCCCCGGGGCTGTTGCAGATGGATTAATTAACTCCAATGATAACGATGCCGTGGCATGGGGTGCATTTCAGCAGCTGGGATGGGAACACCACGTCTGGATCTCGGCTGTGCCGCCTCCGTTACATCATCCCACGGCTCCCCGGATCCTCTCCCTGCCCGAATCTCCACAGTCCACGGCTATTTCCTTCCCTGCCTCGGGCACCGTGTGCTTTTTAAATGATTCATGGCTTAAACCATTTTTCTTTATGAGCTGCTTTTCACACTTGCGAGGGGAATTCAGCCTCCAAGAGCCTGGAACGGGCTTTGATGTAATTGCGGGTGGAGGAGCAGAGTGTGAAGTAAAACTCCCCATTTTCGGCTCCGCTTGGGCCATTGTGGTACAAAACACCCAGGGAAAGGAGTGGAGCCATGGAAGTGGGATTACCTGGGAATTAGTGGCCTGAAGGCAACTGCATTTCTTTGCTTCTGGAGGCTGGAGCATCCTGCTCATCCCAGCTGGGATTTGTTTGGGGAGTCCCTCGCCTGCCCCACAGCAAATTCCCACCACCATCACCATCCCATCCCGTGGCTGTGGGGTCTGGGAAGGGATCAGCATCCTCTGGGCAGGAATCAGCATCCTAGGGGAGGGGATGAGCATCCCCTGTGAGGGAATCAGCACCTCCTGCCAGGACTCAGCATCCCCTGGGTGGGGATGAGCATTCCTTGTGCAGGGCTCAGCATCCCTTGGATCGGGGTCTGGGACATCAGTGGGAATTTGCAATGCCGGGTAGCTCAATGTCATATTTAAAAATGGGGTTAAATTTGCTTCAATCAGCTCGATTAAAGAAAATCGCCCTTCTGGGATGTGCTGCAGGCCCTGGGCTTGTGTAGCCCTGTCCGGAATAACCCAGGGCAGGATCCATCCCGGTGTTCCTGGATTTATTTATAACTCAGCCCTGGCAGAAACGGGGCTGGTGCCCTGTGGGCTCTGCCCTCCGGAGAGCAGAGGGAGCACTAAGAGGAGGTTGTGCAATTAGCACGACCTCATTTCTGAGGAGCCTTTCACTGGTGTTAATCAATTAGTCCGGGGCAGAGCCGGCCCTCGGGATGGATGGATCCGTGATCCCTCGGGATGAACGGATCCGTCATCCCTCCAGAGCTCGGTGCCTCATGTCCTGGGCGAGTGCTGGGACCAACAGTGAACCTCCAGAATATTTCAAAATCAGTTTTCATCCATTAGCAAAAGTCGGCTGCCTAATTCGAGTCCAAACCCCTCCATGGATTCCCAGCGAGGAGGGAGATTTACAAACCCCACTGACCGCTTGGTAATCCAGCACGAAAATCCAGGTGGGCAAGTCCTGCCCTGGATTTACAAATGGAGCCCAAAAAATCCCAAATTAGAGGTTTTTCCTTTGCACACCTTGGTGGTTTGGCCTATGGAAGGGATTTGGGGAAGCACAGGCCTAGGGAGGGTCTCATCCCTAAGGATGAGGATCCGATCCCAGCATAGCTCCCTGGGATGAGCTGCACATCTGGAGGCTGCTGAGTCAGCTGGTTTTAAGGCTTCCCCAGCAGAGGGGAGGCACAAACCCAGTTCTCAGTAAGATTAAGGCAGAGAAAAGCTGAATAAATAAACTTGGCTTTGATTTGAAGGTGGCTGAAGGCTCCATATGCTCAGCTGGCCCCTGGAAAAGCCATTGGAGGGTGCTGGGTGCTGGAGGGGAGATGATTCAGATGCTCCAGGTGTGTCCTGCTGGGACGGAAACATCCATTTCCAACACCCCAGTTATCTCAGTTTCATTCCCAGCCAAAATTGTGTTTAAATTCAGCCCGATGCAGCTCATTTGCTGCTGCTTTAAAGGGTGTGAAAGGGTGAAAATCCATTTCCATGGGGCTGGAAAAGAGGATGGCAACTCCTCCTGGGAGCTTGAGCTGCCCAACCTCTGCCAGGGCAGCAATTCCAAGCTTCCACTGCCGGGCAGTCCTGGGGCTGGAGGCTGAAAGGCTTGAGGAGTGCCAGCACCGAGGGTGCCCAGTGTCCCTGGGGGTTTGTACTGGTGTCACTGGTCGGTGCCAGGGCGGATGTGAAGCTGCAGGGATTGCTCAGCTTTGGGAGCAGCCACTCGTTGTGGAAATGCTCTGGGACGGGCCCACACGGGGCTTCCTGGGGTCCCCGCACCCAAGTGGGTGACAGCAGGTCCAGGGAACCTCCGTGGGTCCCGTATCCCATGGACTGGGTCCTTCCCTCCATCCGCTGGGTCCTTCACGTGCCGCATTTCCAGGTCCCAGCAGAAGCCTCCCAGCATTCCCGAGGGTGCCCAGAGGGGTGGAGGGCCCTGCTCCCCCCATGCCCTGTGGCGTGGGACCGAGGTCGGCACCTGCGTCAGAGCCCTCCCGCGGGACGGGGCCCCCCGAGCGTCACCCCATTGTTGTCACCATCCCTCTGTTTTACAGCCCTATTCTCTCCCTGTCCCTCTGATAAGAAATGCTAATGATGGGATGAAATTGGAGAGTTCCAGTCGCCTTCTCCTTCTAATGGAATTCTTGTGTTGGTTAATTTGCTGGTTTTAATGGGCCGATTGTTCTCCCGGGCCGGGGGAACCACGTGAGGGCGTTTGGCCGCGGTCGGATGAGAGGTGGTGCTTGAAGACAACTGAACCTTGGTGCTCAATAATTGCAGAGCAATTTGAAGACAAGCCCCACATGTTTAATTTATGGGCAGTTCATTCATCCCGCGGTGCCGGAGGCGCTCGCGCCGCTCCCGGACCTGTTCCCACCTCCCCGAGCACGGGAGGTTGGATAAACCTGGATGAACCCGGCAAACCAAGGAGGATTTCCTTGGCCTGGGGATGGCTGACACCAGGCAGGGAGGTGGGTTGGGTGTGGAGCGATGCTCAGCCGGGTGTCCCGGTGCTGGGATGAGGATTTTGGCTCCTGGTGGGAGTGTGGTGATGGAGGTAGGCAGGGAACCAGCCCCCATCCCGGCAGGACCCACAGCCTGGGAAATGCCCCCAAAGGGGGGGCCAAAGGGGTCTGGGGGAGCAGAGAGGGATTCCCCAGTCCTGGGAACTTTTCCAGCCACGCAGCTCCCAGGGGCTGGATCCATCCCCTGGGATGCAAGCAGAGGGACGGATCACAGCGGTCCATCACCAAGCCAGGGCTGGGGGATAAATCCCTCAATTCCCTGCTGTCCCAGCAGTTTTCCAAGCAGCCTTTGCAGCAGCCGAGGGAAGGCCGGGCTGAGGAGGCTGCGTTGCGCTGCCTGGGGACTGGCCCCGTTTGCTTCATTGGTTTGGATGACAAAGTGTGTCACCGCTGTCCCCGGGCCGTGCCCGGCCCGCCGCTGCTCCCGAACCCAGCCCTGCCGGGAGCTGCCCCGCTGCCTGCGGGAAGCGCAGCCGGAGCGGGATGCAGGCAGTGGGGTGGGGGTGGGGGGCAGGATGGAACCCCTGGGGACACCGAGACAGGTGGTGGTGACAACGGGGACCCGGGGTGGATCCGCACTGGGGGCTGGATCCGTCCTTACAGCACGGGGAGCGCTGGTGGGATGCAGGGAATGTGGGATGTGGGATGCTTTCAGTGCCGCCATCCTTCAGCTCCCGATATCCCCAGCCCCCGCTGGTGCTGGGGGTGTTTGTGCCGATACTGGGAGCGCTGGTTTGATACTGGGAGCTCTGGAGCCGGCTCTCTTCGCCGCCGGGCGGCCCTGAGCCGAGCACGTTATCTCCTCCAGACAATTAGCAGAAGCATTAATGGAATATATGCAAATGCGCAGTAATTGACCTGTGACTCCGCAGTTCATGATGGAGAAGGATGAGCTCCAGATGGCTTAATGAGAGTAATTTAAGCCCCTTCTTTATATGCTGCGCCGGAGCCTGGTAGGACCAAGGCCGGGAGGGGAGGAGGATGGGTGGCACTGGGGACACTGGGGACACTGGGGACACTGGGGAGCAGTGACAGCCCCGGGGCCGTCCCGTTTGCACCCCAAACCACCCCGTATCCACCTCCCGTGCAAAATCCCGGGAAGGTGGAATTTTTCTGGCATAAGGGGAAGCCATAAGATCTGTGGCCAGGGAGCACGGGAGAGCAGCCAAGCACCCACAGGTCCAGGGCACCACTGGGCTGGGGGCTGCCCACCACCATGGCTCCCCCTCCCTGCCCACGCCGAGGTGCCACCTGCACCCTGCCACAGAGGTGCTGCACGTGGAAAAGCCCGAATGCCAAGCAGTCTCCTTGCTCGGCTGCTACTCTGGGTTTACTCAGCCTTTACTCAGGCTCTGTTGGCTCCAAGGAAGGGCTGAGGAGGGGGTGGTTTGGGGTTGTGCCCCATCCCTGCTCTGCCCCAGCCTGGCCAGCCCTGAGCTCCATAAAATTCACGCGGCAGAGCCGGAGGTATCTGAATAACCACTCTGGGAAACCAAATTAAAATATTGATGTATAATTCATGCCATATGTTCCACCAATATTTTTTATTTAATCAACTGAAGACAGATGGCAGGAACATAGAGGCCATTAAACTAATGGCACTTTGTCTTTCCATTTATTTCCGTCTCCTTTCCTAAAATAAGACGAGACCGTGACAGGCAGCACTCCCTGGGCACGAGACCGTTCCCAGCACATGGATATGTCAGCAGGGTGCAGTGGTATTTCCCACGTGGTGTTTTCCCAGGAAGGGTTGGAGCAAATCTTCCAGAGCTGGGGAGGTTTGAAGGAGAGAAGTCCCATGAGGGAACTCCAGCCTGGTGGGGCTGGAGGGAACAGTCCTTTCTCTGGGATTGGCTGCCCTTCCCATGCCAAGAGCCACCAGGGACGGTCCTGGGTAGCCCTGGTGTTCCCTGGAGAACACCATGTCTATCCTGGCTGGCAGGGCGGGAATAAAGATGATCCTGCCTGGAGAACAGAGGATGTCATGGCAAAATCCTCACTGAGGGAATGAGGGGCTGAAACGCAGCCCCAAGGAGAGACACACAGGGATGTCGTGCTCCCGTGGAGCCTCCCAGCCCTGCGGGATGCCGGATGCTGAAATATCCACTGGCAGCACCCTCCCACCTCGCTGGCCACCCGTGGATTTCACTTGGGACCTGTTGGTGCAGAGATGTTTGGATCTAGGGGTGAAATTTGTGTGTGCACAGCTCATCCTCCCGTGGGTGAAACTGGAAACCCTCCACGTGTCCCGGAGCCTTCCTGGAGCCCCTCTCCTGCACGACGAGGCAGAGACGTGCAGGCTCTGGGGTTTGGGCTCACCCACCAGCATCGCTCCCACTGCACCCAGGTCCCCTGCTGGAGCGGGTGGAACTGCCCCTCCCCAGGGCTGGAAGGCGATGGAGACCCCGGGTGTCCTTCCTCGCCCCGTGGAGGGGCAGGGCCCCCACCCTCCCGTGTCCTGAGTGTGCCTCTCTGTCTCTGACTTGCAGGTGGAGATTTCTTGCCCTGGGAGTGAGCTGAATGGGGCTCCCTTAGACAAAGGGTCCCAGTCAGCATTCCAGGCTCCAGGCGCGTCCAGGGACTTTTCATTCTTTGTCTGAAAGGGCGACGGTGCCGTTCCCATTAGAGCGATGCCTGCCGGAGCCGGTGCCGCCGGCGGGCGAGGAGCTGCGGCAGCTGATCGGCTTTCAAATCACCTTCAAACCTCGATTTCCTGAACATGATCCCTCCCTCAGCCCGGTCCCCGGGGCACAGCCGGGGGGCTTTGCCGGCACGAGAATAAACCGGGGCCGGCGGTGACAGCCAGCGCTGGAAAACCCCCGGGCACGACGCGGAGAGATCAAAATCCACCTTCCCCAGCACTCCAGGACTTTCTAGGGTCGGGCAACAGCTTTGCACGACCTCACCCTGCAGCCCTCACCCCATCTGCTCCCCGGGATTCACCTCCAATCCAGGTGGGACAACCCTTCCTCGGAGCATCCCTGGAGCCGGAGAGCAGCTTCCCCGCGGCGCCGGCTGCCGGGGAAGGGATGAAGACGCTATGGCCAAGCTTTTGGTAAAACTCCAGCGGTATTTTCGGCGCAAACCCGTGCGTTTCTTCACGCTGCTGGCTCTCTACCTGGCGGCCGGCAGCTTGGTTTTCCTGCATTCCGGCTTTTCCGGGGAGCCCACGGTCCCGGGGAGCCCGCGCAGCCCCGCGGCCGGAGAGGGGCCGGGGCTGCCCTACCTGGGGGTGATGCAGCTCAGCCGCGGCTTCAAGGCAGCAGCGACGATGCCGGCGGGGGGCCGGAGACACGGCCCCTGGTTCAAAAGCACCTCCAAGGAGCCTTCGGAGAGGGGGAAATCCCGGGACAACGGCGGCGCCCGGAGCCGGGCGCTCAGGGGCAGGAGCGGCCGCGAGAAGGAGGAGGACAGAGGTGAGGGCTGGGGACACGCGCGGCCGGGGGATCCCTCCTTTCTGCCTCTCCCAAGGGAACCTCACGAGCTGGGGCAGTGGTCTCTGGGCTGGTTGGGTTGCGCATCCCTGCCAGGAGCACCTTCCCGAGCACACGTCCCCAGGAAATGGGTATTTATGTATTTATTTCTTTACAAACCTTGTGCACGTGCTGCTGGAGCGCCGAGGTTTCCTTCCCGCATCCCAAGGGAATGCGTTGAGGTGCAGCACCCCACTTTGGAGACCACCAGAGAATGTTTTCAGAAGGATCTTCTCCTTTCCTTCCTTCCTCTCTCTTTCCCTTCCTCCCTCCCCAAGCGCCAATAATCCACTTTTAGTTTTCCATCTTCACTCTTTCCCCCTCGCGCATCATCAAGCTAAAATTCAGTTTTCCTTCCTTTGGCCCGAATGGACACAAAAACCAGATTTGTGTGCTGGAGTGTCGAGGCAGGGGCTGGCTGTGATTCCCATGAAGGCATGGAAGTGCAGACAGGGCTGGGATTTGGCCTCTGGAGCCAGGAGATCCCTGCCTGGCCGTGGTGTGCCGGGTGTTGTCGAGCAGGTCCATTATTAATGATCAAGGATAAGCGAATGTAGTCGTTCCCATCGATTTTTAAAATGCCATCTATTCATCCTGAAGGCAGCTGGAGCTGCGCGCTCCCTGGGATTTGGGTGGCTGGGAGCTGTCCCGTCGGGGTGTGACATCCCAGGGGTTTTCCATCCGTGAGCACTCAGTGCCAGCAAACCTCACCCAAACCCCCCTCGTGTCCCCCCTCTGCCACCTCTGGGGAAGGAGCATCCCTGCCTCTGGCTGCTCATTCCCCTCTCCTGAGCTCCAGGGTGGAGGGATGCACATCCCTGGGGAATCCCGGTGCCTGGAATGGCTGCACTGTCTGCACCCCAAATCCAGGCTTGCTCCAGAGTTGCCCCACGGGTTTGGCACATGCAATTCCCTGGGCAACCCGGGCTGGGAATCACAGCTCCCTGGACTCTTGGCGGAGCAGAAGGTGTGGATGGGGAAATGCAGGAATTCTCAACTCCATGGAAAACTGGGGGTTTCCCAGGAGTCTAGGCTAGTTTCTCCCAGCCTGGGCTGCTCCCAGGGTCTCCAGCAGGAGGTGGGCATGTTCACTCCAGAAAAGATGCACATCCAGGCTTGGAAGCCAAAGGAAAAATTTCTCACATTGCTTACAGGACTTTCTCCTGCTAAAAGGAACTGACGGGGTGCCCCCGCTGTGACCCCACTCCCAGGGGTCTCTGGGGTGTTTTGTGTCACCCCATTAATGCAAATTGACTTTAGTGAAGCCTCAGCAGATGGCCCCTGAGCCCTTCTGTCCCCATAAAGACCCCAGGCAGTGCTCATGTCCCCGGCCATATGTCCTGGCTCCAAGATTAACCTCATCCAATAGGGACGGGATGCTGGGCTCGGACACGGCGGCCTTTAGCTGCTCCCAAGTGCTCTGGGAATATCATTTTCCTCTCGAAGCATCTCAGCATCTCCCGAGTGTGGTGGTGTGGAAATTCTCCAGCTTGAGAAGTCCCACGTGCCCGGCATTCCTGGTGTGGCTGGCGGAGGCTCGGGAGCAGCCGCTCGCTTCCCTGCTCCTCTGAAACACCGGGATATCTGGCAGGAGCGGGCGGATTTAATGGTGCTGGTAATTAAGTGGGGACAGCTTAACAAGGCGGCTGTGGAGGCTCTGCCACGTGAAACCGTTCCAGAGGGAATCCTGCTCCGAAAACCAGCTCTGGTTCAGCGAGCGTGGTGTGCGGCTCCCTCTTCCTCCTCTTCTTCCTCCCCTTCCCTCTCCCGGCAGTGTCAGGCGAAGGTGTGGGTGGAGAACAACTCAGTCTGCCAGGGAATAACGGCCTCGGCTCGTCTGCATCCCCACGGGAATGCACATCCCCACGGGAAGGGGCATCTCCTGCCTCAAACCAGGGAGGATTTTTAGGCGGTGAAGCCGGGGGCAGCAGGAACAGGGCCCAGCCCTCAGCCACATCCAGCTCTGGTCCCTTCCTGGACATCTCCAGCCATTCCCAGCTGTGGCACACGACCAAGCAATGCCATGAGGGAAAAGGGATTATCCAGGCACTCAGCTGGAGCCATCCCTGTATCCAAGCTCCTGACAAATAGGATGTCTGGGGATTTTAATGACAATCACCAGGTGGATTTAATGTCTATTCACACCCGTGTTTCCAACATCCTCCAAAGCTCCTCCCGGAAAGGCCTCCCTCTCCCTCCAAACTGCACCAACCCCTCCCTCCTCAGCATCTTCCCCTTTCCCTTCTGTCCTTGTCTCTCCCTAATTATTCCAGTCGGCTTCCCAATAAGTCACAGCACGCACATGCCAGGAGCAATGGATTGAAGGTAATGCACATCAGTCACCGGCTCCGTGCAAGTGTCTGGAGTCATCCCACACCCTCTGGATCTGTCACAGCTGGATCCGCTGACCCGTCAGAAGCTGCTCAGCCCTGCCGGAATGCCAGTGGAATAATTGGGAGTTATGGATCCAGTGGTTCAAGTTATCTGGCACATTTCTCTCCATCCTCCTCCTCTGCATCCTGCAGCTGGTTTGGGAAGGTGGTTTCCAGCACTGGTGGGATCTGTGCCATGCTGGGATGGGAGGGAATGGGGGGATCCATGGACACACTGTGGATGGGGTGTGCACGTGGGGCTGGGTCAGGGACCCCCAAACTGGTGTGGAATGCAGGGAGGAGGTGAGGAGTATTATCCCAGAGAATAGCTTGGAATTGGAAGGAATTCCTCCCTGTGAGGGTGCTGAGGCCCTGAGGTTGCCCAGAGCAGCTGTGGCTGCCCCATCCCTGGAAGTGTCCAAGGCCAGGTTGGACGGGGCTTGGAGCAACCTGGGATGGTGGGAGGTGTCCCTGCCCATGGCAGGGGATGGAATGGATGGGCCTTAAGGTCCTTTCCAACCCAAACCATTCCATTAGGGCACCTAACGAGGAGGCTGAGCAGGGACAGGGCTGCCTGGGAACAGCTCTTGGACCAGCTCGCTCCGAACGAGAGCCCACAGCCAGCATGGGATTTGCAGCAGGCACACAGGACACGGCTGTTTGTGTCCAGGTTATTGGGAAAGGCCGCATTTGTCAAAGAAATTATTTCAGTGCGACTTTATCCAGCTCTATTCCCTCTCCTCCAGCATCTTCATTTGCTCCCAGCACTGCCTTTACTGTGCCAAGTGCCAGTGCTGGACAAACATCCCCTGCTCCGACGGCTGGAGCTCAGGAAAATGAGCCGCTGGCTGCGGAAAATGTGTTTTAAATTGTATTTCTCCATTCCACCCATCCCTGTGCTCCTGACCAGGGCAGAGGGAAGGGGATGGGTTATTTTCCTATGGACCTCATCTTCTTTTGGAGCAGCTTTGCTCACTTTGGAAGCTGATCAGGAGGAAGAGGACGGAGAGGAGAACCCTCAGCGCAGAGCCACAGCACCCCTTCCATCCATACAGGCATTCCTGCTTTCACCCACCTTTCCCAGGGGCGTGCTGGACCCCGAGCTGTGTTTCCAAATCAAACAGGGAACGCTGCCGCACATCCCTACTTGGGGAAAAACGAGGAGGGGGTGGAAACAGTGGGTCGTGACCCCTCCCCTGTGTGCTCCCAGCTCGGTACCTCGGCTGCTACGAGGACAGCACCCGGCAGAGGACCCTGCGCGGGATGTCCTTCTTCGACTACAAGAAGATGACGGTGTTCCGTTGCCAGGACAACTGTGCCGAGCGGTAGGGCTGGCGACAGGGCCCCCAGCAACCCCTGCTCCCCGCCTGCATCAATCCCTGCACGTGGGCTCTGTGAATCCCTGCTCGGTGTCTTTGTGAATCCCTGCACACCATCCCACATGATCCCTCCCTTGCATCTCCATCAATCCCTGCACAGTGTCCCCATCAATCCCTGCACGCCGTCTCCGTGAATCCCTGCTCGGTGTCTTTGTGAATCCCTGCACACCATCCCAAATAATCCCTGCCTTGCATCTCCATCAATCCCTGCACAGTGTCCCCATCAATCCCTGCACGCCGTCTCCGTGAATCCCTGCTCGGTGTCTTTGTGAATCCCTGCACACCATCCCAAATAATCCCTGCCTTGCATCTCCATCAATCCCTGCACCGTGTCCCCATCAATCCCTGCACGCCGCCTCCATCAATCCCTGCATGTGGGCTCTGTGAATCCCTGCACACTGTCCATGAATCCCTGCCCTGCATCTCCATCAGTCCCTGCACTGTGACCCCATCAATCCCTGCACACCATCTCCATCAATCCCTGCGCACCATCCCCAATAATCCCTGCACGCCGTCTCCATCAGTCCCTGAACATTGTCTTTGGGAATCCTTGCACACTGTCTCCATGAATCCCTGCACCACATCCCCATCAAGCCCTGCACGCCATCTCCATGAATTCCTGCACACCGTCTCTATCAATTCCTGCACCGTGCCCCCATCAATCCCTGCACACCATCTCCATTAACCCCTGCTCCCCATTCCCAATAATCCCTGCTCACCGTCTCCATCCATCCCCACACTCTGCCAGCGTTTCTCCGCTGTCACAGTCCCCTGCCCAGATCCTCCCCTTCCCTTCCTCCCACCTGACTTTTTTCCCCTTATATTGATGTCATTTTTATCTTCATTCCTTCACCGGTGTTTTCCAGGACTCCAGCGTCCTCCCTTGGAAAAAAGATCAGGAAAGGGTGATGGGCTCCATCCTCGCGTGGAGCAAGGGGATGTCAGGGCTTCAGTTTTGGAGCACTTCCACCCGCCCAGGGGTGGCCCCACCAAAATTCTGCTCCCAAAAACACCCTTCCCAAACCTTCCCAGCACTTATTCCTGCTCCACCACCACAGTTCCGTCCTCCCTGCCCGTGAGAAATTCCGCTGTCTCCTGCTTTATGGTCTTTGGGGCCTGGGCAGTTCTTTCCCATGGGATGGGATGGGATAGGATGGGATAGAGTGGAATGGAATGGAATGAAATGGAATAACATAATGGAATGGAATAATAACATAGAATAGGATATGATAGAAAAATAGGATAGGATAGGATAAGATAAAATAAAATGAAATGGAATAATAGTATAGAATAGAATAATAAAATAGGATAGGATGGAATGGAATGAAATGGAATAATAGAATAGAATAATAAAATAGGATAGGATGGAATGGAATGAAATGGAATAATAGTATAGAATAGAATAATAAAATAGGATAGGATGGAATGGAATAATAGGATAAAATAAGATAGAATAAACAGAATTAAATGAGATAGGAAAGGATAGAGTAACAGAATGGGATGGAATAATGGAAAAGATAAGATGGATAGGATAGGATAGGATAGGATAGGATAGGATAGGATAGGATAGGATAGGATAGGATAGGATATTTTCAGTTGGAAGGGCCCTACAGACATCACCAGCCCAAAAATGAATCCTTGGAATGTAGCGCTGCTCCCAGCACTGGGCACGCGCAGGAACGCTCCTCCAGAACCCCCCGGAGCCAGGGGGTATCCCCAGGGATGTGCTGAGATCCCGTCTCCCTCTCGGCAGGGGGTACCTGTACGCGGGGCTGGAATTCGGGGCCGAGTGCTACTGCGGGCACAAGATCCAGGCGTCCAACGCCAGCGAGTCCGAGTGCAACATGGAATGCAAGGGAGAGCGGAGTAACACCTGCGGCGGGATCAACCGGCTCTCCATCTACCGCCTGGAGCTGGCCCAGGAATCCGCCAGGAGGTGTAAGTTGGAGGATCCATCCGGCTCCCAGCTCGGCCTCGGGACGGGGAGCTCCCCGTGGTGCTGGAGGGGTGATCCCGGCATTCCCGTGCCGCGTGAGCCGGGTCACGGCTCCGTGGAGGTGGTGGGAAGGAGGTTCAGGTCTGTGTCTGGGATAGTTTTGCTCCTGCAAGCATTGGGAATCTCCCTGCGGGGAATGCTGCTGGTTGGGGTTGGGTGGAATGAGGAGCCCTGAGACTCCAGCTGGAATTCAGGGCGTTTTGGGATATTTTAGGTGAAGATTTCTCTCCCAAGCAGGGCCATCAGTGCACTCAGTGTGTCGTGCAGGATGAAGGATGTGTGGGAATTCCAGACAGAGCCGAGGGTGCTCCCTGTCAGAAGCGCTCGTTTGGCTCCCAATTAGGCAGCTCTAATTACCCACATTTGCTGCTTGTCTTTCCTCATTCCCAAGCAATGGGAAAGGGTGGCAGCAATCAGGAATGCAGAGGGGCTGAGGGTGCAGTGGGCCAGGACCTGGAATGGGATCCCAGTGCCAGGAAGGACCAGACCAACCCCAACCCTGCTTTCCCTGCTGCCTCCATCCCTCCCCCAGCCTGGGATCACTGTGTCGATAAAAACAGCAAGGAAAAAAAATAATCCCGACTTTGCAGCCGGGGTTTTGCTCCGATTTTGCACCGTAAGCAGCCGGGCGAGCATCACCCAACGCGGCTGCGCTGCCGGAGGCGCCGGGAGCCGATGGAGCGGCCGGGAATGCTGTGTCACTCTTGTCACACTGTGTCACACAGAGGCTCTGCTCCCCGGGACACACGGAGTGGCACTGGTGCCATTTTTGGGATGCCACTGCGGCCTCTCTCTCTCTGTCTCTCCCTCGCAGATGGAAGCGCGATATTCCGGGGGTGCTTCCGCCGGCCGGAAAACGTCTCCATCGCCCTGCCCGTCAGCCAGCTCATGCTCAACATGTCCGTGGATAAATGTGTGGATTTCTGCACGGAGAAGGTAGCGGGGTAAATTTCACTTCATCATCTTCGTTTCCATCGTCGTCATCAGGGTCACACCGGGGAGGTTAGGACCCAGTTTAGGGACATCGTTCTGTGTATCCATGCAGCAAAGGAATAAATGGATTTGTGTCGCTGCCGTGGGAGGGACTGGAGCCAGCAGTGACCCTGGGAAGGTTTGGGAAGGAGCATCCCAGAATCATAGTTTAGGTTGGAACGGAGCTTTGGAGGTGCCATCACAGGGTCCTGCTCTGGTCCAGGGTTGATGATGCTGGAAGGATGCTGGAAATGGGCTGGGAGGATGTTGGAAATGGGCTGGAAGGATGCTGGAAATGGAAGGATGTTGGAATGGGCTGGGAAGATGCTGAGATGGGCTGGGAGGATGCAGGAAATGTCTGGAAAGATGCTAGAATGGGCTGGAAGGATGCTGGAATGGTCTGGAAGGATACTGGAGTGATCTGGAATGATGTTGGAAATGAGCTGGAAGAGTGCTGAAGTGGGCTGGAAGGATGCTGGAAATAGGGCAGAAAAATGCTGGAATGATGCTGGAAATGGAAGGATGCTGGACTGGGCTGGAAGGATGCTGGAATGGGCTGGAATGACACTGGAATGATCTGGAAGGATGCTGCAAAGCACCCCACACTGCACAGCGGGGCCGGGGCAGCGAGGGGAGGGGCGGGGGCGCAGAGGACGGGTCCGTCCCGTGGGGGGACAGTGCCAGCGCCAGCGGCTGCCCTCCCTCCACCCATCCCTGCAGGAATTCCCGCTGGCGGCGCTGGCGGGCACCAGGTGCCGCTGCGGGTTCCCCACGCCGCTGTTCCCGCTGCACGAACGCGAGGACGAGCAGCTCTGCGCTCACAAATGTCCCGCCGAGGAGTTCGAGAGCTGCGGCAGCGCCGACTTCCTGCTGGTCTACCAGACGCAAGTGCAGGGTGAGCTCTTCCCGATCCTTCCGGCGGGAATGTTTGTTTGGCTCCCGTTAGAAATTGGCGTTTCTTGGGATCCCCTGGGAGATCAGTGGTGCCCTGACACGCTGTGATTGCTGCCTGACTCGGCTGCAGGGCAGAGCAGTTTCCAGCTGCCTGGGGCAGGATTCCTCCTTCCCGGGGTTTCTCCCAGCTCCTCGGCAGTGGTTGGTGATCCCGTGCGGGCTCTGCTACCCAGAGGTGGGCGGGACAAGCTCCAGGGAAAAAGGTTGTGACCAGGCAGAAAGTCCCTGAGGTGCTGCACAAGGAGAGTTCCCATCCTCTGGTGGTGGGACCATGGAGACAGGGAAGCACAGGGAAAAGGGGAAAACTGTTCCTGGGAGAGGAAAGGGCTGAAGGGAGCAAGCAAGGACCCAAATTCAGATGGTTTTGTTTCAGAGCGGGTCAGTCTTGTCACAATCCTTTGATGTTTAGGGCCGTGCTGGAAATGCTTGTTCATTCATCCAGGAAAAAAGCAGGAGTGTTGCTTGGCACGAGCATCCCATTGCTCACTCTTCCCTGAGCCAGTAATGACAGAGAACTCTTTGGGGAAATCCTCTTGGGACTTTTTGGGTGCTTAGGAGTCTTTGAGGTGTCCAGGACCCTTTGGGATGTCCCTCTACGCCTTAGGGCAGGGCACCTTTCCCTGTCCAGCCACCTCCTCGTCCCTTCCCCAGCGTTTTCCTGGGAGCCATTTCCCAATGCAGCAGGACATCCCCGTGGGAAAAAACACATTTCCACGACACATTCCCGAGGTTCCATGGGTGGTTCTCCCTCCAGACAACCGCTGCATGGACAGGAGGTTCCTGCCCAGCCGTGCCAAGCAGTTGGTGGCCCTGGCCAGCTTCCCCGGGGCCGGCAACACCTGGGCTCGTCACCTGATCGAGTTGGCCACCGGCTTCTACACCGGCAGCTACTACTTCGATGGGTCCCTCTACAACAAAGGTGAGGGGGGGGGCCTTGCTGGGGTCCCACCGGGGCTGGGGAAGGTCCTGGTGACATCCCGGGGGTTTTCAGGGATGAGGGAGCAGAGCTGGGCGTGGGCGATGCTGCTCCGTGGGGTGGTTTGGGCTGGCAGTGTTCTGGTGAGGTGTTGGGAGGGAATTCTTCCCTGGGAGGGTGGGGAGGCCCTGGCACGGGTTGGGCAGGGAAGCTGTGGCTGCTCCATCCCTGGAAGTGTCCAAGGCCAGGCTGGATGGAGCTCAGAACAACCCGGGATAGCGGAAATTGTCCCTTTCCAAGGGGGTTGGGATGTGATGGGCTTTAAAGTCCCTTCCAACCCAAGCCATTTTGGGACTCTGATTCTAATACCACACCAGTTCCCCCGGTTTATAATGATTTGATATCCATTCACAACAGTTTTATTTGTACACCTTGAAGGTTTCTCCCGCTCTTCCTTCCCCTTTTGTGGCTTCAAGAGGAAATTCTCTGTTCCTCCTCAGCTGTGCTGAAGTTGGAATCTGTACCTGGGGTGGGGTCTGAATTTAGGGGTACCCCCTAAATTCCCAACTTTCCCAACACCACAGGCAGCACATTCCTTCAAGCTGTGCCAAATCCAGCTTTCCAGAGGGGGAGATGCTCAGTGGAAGGGAGCAGCGCTGGGAAAAAGCCTTGTCTGGGTTTTGCTCTGCCAGACAAGCGTGGGTTCCGTGTTTATTCCCTGTCGGAGAGGCTGGGAGGTATCCAGGCAACTGGCAGGTTTAGCCGTCCCCCAGAGCCAATGACACCTCTCTAATTGATGGAATACAGCTCCTTCCAGCTCTTCTCCCTCTCCACTCGGCTCCAGGTGCTTTGCAGGGGCTGGGATTGGTGCTGGCTCAGCCCCGATGCTCCGTGCAGGGTCCCCTCTCTGCCCCCCTCGTGGCATCACCCTGGGCTCATCCTCTGCCCCACAGGCACAAGGATTTTCCCTTTCTTTTATTTATTGGGAGAGTTTAAACTGTGGACAGGGAGATTAAAGCCATAAAATCTGCTCTTGACCCCTCAGAACGAGCACAAGAGCCGAGTGTGGCTGGGGAGATGCTGCCTTGAGTGGCCCCTGTGCCTGTTATCCGCCCACTCAGGAATTTTACGAGGTTCATGACATGGGAAAATAAATTCTTTCCATCTGGGAGAGAGATGCAAATCCTCCTTCACACCCCAGCTGCTTTTATCCGACTGGCCTTTGCAACCTGATATCCCTGTGTCGCTCCCTTTCACAGAATCATGGGATCCTTTGGGTTGGAAAAGCTCTCCGAGAGCGAGTCCAACGTTCCCCCAGCGCTGCCAAGGTCCCCAGGTGCCACATCCACACGGCCTTTAAATCCCTGCAGGGATGGCAGCTCCAGCACTGCCCCGGGCAGCTGTGCCAGGGATTCACCACCTTTTTGGGAGAGATATTTTCCCTGATATCCCACCTAAACATCCCCGGCACAGCTAGAGGCTGTTTCCTCTCATCCTGTTGCTTGTTCCTTGGAATAAAAGCTCGAATCCCCCCCGGCTGCCCCCTCCTGTCAGGGGCTTGTGCAGAGCCAGAAGGTCCCCCCTGAGCCTCCTTTGCTCCAGGCTGAGCCCCTTTCCCAGCTCCCTTTTGTCACTTCCATTAATCCCAGCTCTTTCCGGGCAGGATTCAAGGGCGAGCGGGATCACTGGAGGAGCGGGAGGACCATTTGCATCAAGACCCACGAGAGTGGCCAGAAGGAGATCGAATCCTTCGACTCGGCCATCCTGCTGATCCGGAATCCCTACAAGGCCCTGATGGCCGAGTTCAACCGCAAGTACGGGGGACACATCGGCTTCGCCGCCCACGCCCACTGGAAGGGCAAAGGTAGAGTGGAGGATCCGGTGGGAGAGCTCCAGCCTGACCCCTGGAGCTGGGAATTTGTTGGGAAAGCCCAGCAGAGCCGGGGCTGGGTGTCCACGGGGGAATCCTGGGCCGTGCCAGTGCTTTGGGGTCACCACATCCAGCGCCTGGCGTGACCTGCAGCATCACCGTGTCGGGTGGGGTGGGATGGGGTGGGATGGGATGGGATGGGGTGAATGGGATGGAACCGGACAGCAAGACCACCCCGCCCTGGGCGATCCAGGCAGGGATGGGCACCTCCTCTCCCCAGTGTGACCACAGGGCGTGGTGGCAGCCCCCAGCCCATCCCTACGGACAAGGCGGTATCCGGGTGTTATTCCCGTGCATCCTGCTGCTCCAGAGGCACCACCTTTCCCATGCACAGGCGTGTGGTGGAGGCTGGTTAATTACAGCAATTTCCAAATTGCTGTTGTGGGATTGACTTCATTGGAAAGAGTTAAAATATTTAGCTTGATTGAACATCTGCTACCCTTAATTCCGAGTTTATTTAAGGGGAGCTTTTGCTGGTGTGGCCGGGATGTGCCTGGATTTCGTTATCTCCATGTGTTCACAGTGCCGGGGACAGCCCAGCCCTGTTCTCCCCATCCCATAAATCCAGGGGGGAGTGATGTCCCCCCTTCCTCAGCCTTGTGTCCCTGGGCAGGTCCCTGGGCTGGCATTGTCCCACCGTGGGAGCCCCTTGGTGGATTTTATCCCCATCCAAGTGTGGATAGAGCCAGGAGGAGTATCCCAGCACCACAGGGACCCTCCTGAGCCTTCCCAATCCCAACACCCTCCCCAGCCTGTCCCAGGCCTCGTGCCTCCAAGGGGACAATTCCCTCTGTCCCAGCAGGTCCCTTTTGGCTGCACTTCAAAATGCATCACCAAATTCTTTCCAGAGGATGTACAGAGTAATTAACTGATGGGTTAATTGTGGGGTTGATTAACTATTGCTGGGAAAGGTAGAGATTTTCCATTGCATGTTTGGTGACCCCATGTTTAGCTCGGGGAGGCCCCTGAGTGTGGAACATGAGGATCTCATTCCCAGCCTTCCCTGCAGCCCAGCTCACCAAATAATTTCCTTCTCCCAAGAACTAATTTGGGGGCAAATTTGGGAAAAAAAAAGCCATGCCCTCTCTCCAGCCTCACCGCCAGCTGCCAGTGCTGGGGTGGGGGAGTGTTTTCCCATTTCCCCCACCCCATTCCCAATCCTGCAGAGGCCAAACCCCTGTTTGGTTCCGTGGCATTAATTTTACAACATCCCTGGAGCGGCTCCAAAGCAAAGTTTTATGTGCTGTGATTACACAAGGTGAATTGTCCTGGATCCGTGTAATGAAACAGATCCTGCGTTTAACGATTCCTCAGGGAATTAAACACAGCTCAGCTGTTAATCAGGCATTGGTTTTGTGGGAAGGACACGAGGAACAGGGAGATGCCCGGAGCTTTTATGCGGCACCGTTGGGAGACTCGGGGCTGATTATTGATGTTTCATTGCCCCCTTTCGCCACCTGATTTTAACGGGAGGATCAATTAGCCAGAAGGATAATTGAGAGGTGGGATGGGAGAGGACACGGGGGACACCCACTGACCACATCCTCTGCTCCTTCGTTCGCAGAGTGGCCGGAATTCGTGGCCAACTACGCGCCGTGGTGGGCGACCCACACCCTGGACTGGCTGCGCTACGGGAAGAAGGTGCTGGTGGTGCACTTCGAGGACCTGAAACGGGACCTGTTCGTGCAGCTGCAGAGGATGGTGGGGCTGCTGGGGGTCACCCCCTGCGAGGACAGGCTGCTCTGCGTGGAGGGACAGAAGGACGGCAACTTCAAGCGCTCCGGCCTGCGGAAGCTGGAGTACGACCCCTACACCCCCGAGATGAGGCGGATGATCAGCGGCTACATCAAAACCGTGGACGCGGCGCTGAAGCTCCGCAACCTCTCGGGGGTTCCCGAGGATTATTACCCGAGATGATGCTGACCACGGCGGGGTGGCCGGGCCCTGCGTGGCCGGGGGTGGCTCGGTCCTCCCGGCCTCTGCCTAATTCCACCCAGTGGGTGGCTCTTCTTTTAATTCTCCGTGTGCTGCTGTAGCTGTGATCAAGTCCCGCATGAGCCACCACAGGTCCCCAGCCACCGCTGAGCTTTCCCGGCACGGGGACACGGGTGCCTTCCCTGCCGCGGGGTTCCTGCTCCTGCTCCGGCTGCCCCAGCCCTCCTTGGAAGTGCAATGGGATATTCACGGTCCCTCCGGGCTCTCACGCCGTGCCTGACGCACCCGGTGCCGCCGGAGCTGAGCTCCCCGGGATGGGTGTCCCCAAAATCCCCTCGCTCCTTGGCCAGCCCTGGAGGGTTTCCGCTTGTCCTTGGATGGAATCTTCAGCCTTCCCAAGGGAGGATGGACAGGCCACGGGGGCGGCACCATGTGGGTGATGCTGCCCTGTCAGGGGCTGTGGGATCGGGGTGTGCTGTGCAGTGTCCCCAGAGGGGGTGGCTGAGGCCCCTTGAGCCATCCCGTGGCTCCCTGAGCCTGGCACAGGCTGGGCCCCGGAGCAAGGCTGGAATTCCCTAGCCACAGCACCAGGAAAAGTCGCTGCTCCAGCCCCGGGGGGGTCCCGTGAGCCGCACCAGGGTGGCCACAGGCGGGCGTTCCCCCCTCCATGTGGATGCTGCTCCAGAGGGGGACGTTTTCCCTGGACAGAGGAGCTGTCGGGACCCGCGAGCTCATCCGTGCCTCATTTTGGAGCCCACGAGCCAGGACAGCCCCCCTGGGGCAGTTTTGGGGGCCAGGAGCAAGGTCCCCAACCCCCGTGGGGAGCAAACCCTGGGGCTGAGCCTTGGGGTGTCCCCCTGGCCAAACCCCCCCTCTCCAGGGAATCCAAACCAAAGGATCCCACGCACCGGGACGGTGCCGTTCTCCAGGCTGGCTTTGTGCATGTGGTTCCCGGCCATCCCCTCATCCCACGCCGCCCTCCCTGCCCTGGCTTTGCCCCAAGGGAGCTTCCCAACGCTCCCAACCCACGAGCCCCCCTTGGATGTAGGTGCAAAAAGCCATATATCGTACGCAGCCTTTTCTAGAGTTAGAGATTCAACCTTTGGCTTTTAACTCTTGATCCTGACGGAAATACAGGCACAGGTCCGCTCGAGAGACACTGCTTGGTCTATATTCCGAGAGAGAAGCAAACTCCCTGGAGTAAAAAAGGAGAATTTAAATAAAAATCTATTTTTCTAAGGTGCGTGCGGAGCAGAGCTGGGCTGGGGGGCTCCCGCTCGCTGTTTCTTTGAAGGAGGTGGGAGATTGTGCTCAGAGGGAACAGCTGGCCCGTTTTTAACTCTTCCCTTGGCAAACAGCTGGAGGTTCTTTTGGGAGAGTGGGTTTTTTTGGGATTCCCAGCGGCGGCGGGAATGGAGCTGAGCCCGCGCTCCTCCGCTCACGGCAGCCCCGGGGGTGTCCACCTCGGTCAGAGCAAATCCTCAGCACACCCAGCCATGAAAGGAGAGCTTTTGTTGCTGCTCTGCCTCCCCGTGTGTTCGTGGGGCCGCTCCCACCCATCCCAGGGCAGGGTGTCCCGCTGGGATGTGGGAGTGGTGGATGAACGGCTCCCCTCACCTCTGATCCCATTAATTCATTTCTGTATTGAAGATCATTAAGGGGTATTTAAATCCCGTTAATGTCATTTCTGTATTGGCAACACAACCAAAGCAGCTCCTCCCTGGGAGCTGTAGTACCTGGAGAGTGTTCCTTAAAGACAGGTTTGCTGGGATGTGTGCTGGGAATGGGGAGATTCACTCCGGATTTATTCCCCACCTTCCTCGGCGCCGGAGTGAGGGCAGGCTGGGTGCAATTTATTCCTTATTTCTAATCTGGAGCCGGTGAAATTCCCTTTTTTTCATGGCATCCTTGGCCCTGCTGGGATGAGGACGGGCGTGATTTGTTCTGACAGGCCCCGGCTGCCAAAGGGGCAGCGCTGCCTTCCGCCCCTCGGAAGTCATTAACCCCCAAAAGCCAATTAATCTGGGAGATAAAACAATTAAGAGCTGACATTGCGTGCGGCGCTCGGAGCCTGGGCTGCGGCTTGGGAGGAGGGAGGGGAGGGCGGGGAGGGGTCCCCACATCTGCACCTCCGCCTCCACAAACCCCTTCCCACAAAAAGGACCCGGGAATCTCCCAGCACTATCAATTTACCTCTTTTTTTTTTTTTTTTTTTTTTT
>WBMZ01005891.1:24246-72188 GCA_013400975.1 Atrichornis clamosus
TTCTCTGCTTTTATTGCACCGCAATTCCTTTTTTTTTTTTTTTCAAATTTTTTTTGCGCTGAAATGGAGCACCTGGAAATCATTACCTCCCTGTCAGTGCTTGCTGCACATCTGGCTGCACCTCTGGATTCTGGGCTGCCCCCTGTCCCCTCACCCCACTGACGCAGGAGCAGCTCCCCGCTCCTGCCGGGAGCTGCTGGCTCTGCACGCACAGCCCCTGCCGGATCTTCGTGCTCTGATTTATTTTTCTTTTATTTCTTCCTTTATTTATGAAATGCAGGGTTATATTTTTACCACGTGGGACTGGCACGCAACAATAAAAATTCCTATTCCCCCTGGGAAAAGGAGCCAACCCTCCTTCCTGCATCGTTTTCCTGCATGGTTTTCATGTGGAAAGCTCTTGACATTTAATAGCCTGCTCGGCTGCCTCTGTAATGCCATTAGCCCGGGGTAGGCAACGCTCAGCCTTTCCATGAGGATCTTAAAAGCTGGGAATCTTTCCGCTTGACTCATTCCCAGCGAGCCCTGAGCATCCCTGGGTGGGCACAGCCGGCTCGCCCTGCCCTGGCGTGGGGTTGGGGGGACCCTGACCCCCCTTCCCTGCATTCCTGCACAAAAAAATCATCTATTTTTGGCAATCCCTCATCCCTGGGAGCGTTTTCCTGCCTCCTGGTCCTGCGCTGGCGGAGGCTGCAGGATCCTCCCCCCTGGGCTGGATGGGTTTCTCAGCTGTTGCCGTAGCAACGGCGTCTGCACCAAAAGCGCCGGCATTTCCCCCAATTCCGGGTGGGTTTTGTGCTCCGTGCTCCCTGGGATGGAGGAGACGATGCTGGAGGTGGTGCCAAGTTGTGGCTCAGGTCCGGGATTCCTCCCTGGCAAAAGGAGCGGGTGCTCCTTTGGGGTGAATTCAGCGGGTTCTGGGCAATGGCCCCGGTGATGCAAACGGTGCTGTGGCGCTCAGAGAGAAGGAGTTCCCCTTCTTCCCAAATTAAATCCCATGAAGTTCCTGCTGTGTTTAAAAGCGAGGGAAGTCCCCTCACCCAGCAGCAGCACCTCCACAACAGCCCCAGAGCGGGGAGATGTGTCACAAATCCGAGAGCAGCCATCGCCATCCCTGGCAAAACCAACGCGTTCATGGATCGGCTTTGCTATTTCCCTAAAATTCACAGCCCAGCCTGGAAGCGGCAGGGATCATTTCAAAACGGCTCCCACCTGCCTGGCTCCGAGCAAAGGGAGAGGGCAACGTTGTTGTTCTTTTCCTTATTTTAATTTAATTCCAATTCCAAATAAAGGGAGTGATTTATGGGCGAGGGAGAGCACGGCTCCAGTGCAGGGCGGTGACAGCCAAGTGAAAAAGAGCCGTCGTTAAGGATGGCAGAGAGTTCCATGGAAGTGATTTTGGTGTGTTCCGGAGTAATTTTTCCCAGGAAAAGGAGGCCCAGACCCGGATTTGGAGTGGTGGGTAAATAAATCCAGGGAAGCAGCAGCTGGGACAGGGCATGGAGAGGCACGGGGCAGGTTTGGGATGTGCTGGGTGAGGACCAGTCCTGCCACGGCTCCCAGTGGGAGGCAACACCTCCACTGGGGTCTGGGGGTGCTGAATTCCAGAGCATGACGGGCTCCGGGGATAGGGAGAGGTGGGATGGCTGGGAACAGGAGCTGGGGGGTGTGGACTGGGGATTCTGGGCTGAGGGTCAGGATCCCAGGGATGCAGATGGGGGTCCTGGGTAGGGCTGGAGTCCTGGGGATAAGGATGGCGGTCCTGGGATGAAGGTTTGGGTCCCAGGGATATGGACGGGGGTTCTGGGATGAGGGTCAGGGTTCCAAGGCTGGGGATGGGGGTCCCGGGATGGGGGTTTGGTGTCCCAGCTCCAAAATCTGCTGCTCTTTCCCACAATCCCAGATCTACCCCAAAATCCTGATCCCCACGACCACCCTAACTGCAGATTTCACGGGCACAGTGGGGGTTCTGCATCCCATTCCTCCCTTAATTCCAAAATGCTAAATCCACCTGCATCCCAATTACCAATGTCACCTATTTCTGCCCCAAAAGGAGCTGCAGACCCCACCTGGGCAGTCACCACCAGCCGGAGCTGCAGTTCCCACCCAGCCTCTTCCCTGGATGCTAATTCCAGTTTGTGCACGTTTCCCTGGAGCTGCCCATGGTCATTAGCCTCCTGCTGCCGTTAATCAAGAGGACTTTGTTAATTAATAGCTAAGGACGTCTCCAGCTGAGCAGCACAGGAGGGACCGGGGTCGCTGGGATGCATCCAAGGATCCTTGATTTAATATTTTGGAGCTTCCCATGGCCGTGGGGGAGTGCAGCCCCCCTTCCCTCCGTGACCAAAATATTCAGCACTGCAAAAAAACCGAGGAATGCTGACAGGATGCATCTTTGGCACCCTGGGAGATTCCAGGGCTGCAGCTCCTGCAGGATTTGGGCAATATCCAAGGAATTGGGGCAATACCAAAGGAATGGGGGCAACACTGAGCTGCGTTTCTTTGCCACTCTGCCGAAAAGGAAGGAAAAGCCCGGGGAGGAGGCACAGCCATGGCTCATGGAATGCAGGTGCTCCCTTTCTCCCCATCACACTGAGGTGATGAAGGGAGGCAGTGCCGGGGCGGAGAGGACGCCGGATTATCCGCCTGAAATCCAGCTCCCGTCTCATCCGCTCTGATCCGCGCCCTTCCCGCGGCTCCGGCTCAATTACTGGGGCTTTGTGCCTGGGTTTATACCTGTGGTTGCACGATCTGCTGCCTGGAAATAGCTCCCTGCCTTTTCCTGGGAGCTGCCTCCTTCAGGTTTTTTTCCGTTTTCAGATTTCCAAGGAAAGCTGTAAATAAATATTTCAGCCTTTGTGGGCACCTGGGAGCAGACTCTCCATTGGTAACGTCTCACCCCCTTCCCAAAGTTCCCTGAGGGACCTCCTGGAATGTCCCCAATGCCACTGGGGGCTGCCCAAACCCAGCTCCAGGGATTCCACCCTTTCCTGGGAGCGAGAGGCTGGAAAAATCAACACATAAATAAATGTGACACCGGCGTGGTGGGGAAGGAGCCCTAATGGAGAAGGAGCTCCCAAATTAACTGGGCATGAAATTGGATCGAGGCAGTGGCTCGGCCCATCCTTCACTGCAGAGATTGGTGTGTGGCAGCAGAGTCTCCCACGAGATTCCGAGTCTCCCAAGATGGGATTGTTGCCGGGATGGGAGAGAGATAATCATCCCATAGAACTGACTGATCCCACCAGGGACAGCAATGGAGCCAGTCCCCAGGGCCACCTGGATGCAGGAGGGGACAGCAGGTCCTCCCCAGGAGCTCATTCCCAGCTCGTGGACCGGATCCCTGGTGCCACTTGGGCACTTTGTAAGGAATCACTGGGACTCCTGCTCCCAAACATCCAATTGCTCCTCCAAATGTACGGTGCAGCACAAGCCCATCAAAGGGGGGTTGTTAAAAAGACAAAATGATCTTCAAAGTGATCTTTCCCTTTTTATTCTCCCAGTTTTCCATGCTGGTGACCCTGAGCCCAATCCCCACACTGGCAGGTGGCCCTGGGTCTGGATCACTTTGAAGACTTGTGACACTTCCCAGTTCTTTGAGGTGGGATATTCAAACCCCTCAGGAGGACACTTCCCAAAAAAAGTCACGAACTCCTTGCTCTGGTACCGAAACACCTCAGGACTTTACCACGAGGAGCCAAACACAGCCATGGGACAGTGGAGTTCACCAGCAGGCACCACCCACGGCACTGGAGATGCCTTCCCAGAAATCCTCCACCCCACCACGGTGTCTCTGGGAACACCAGGACAGCCCTTCCCAGGTCAGGCAAGGCAAAGGTTGGACAGGAAATGTTTTCTTGGTTTGGTGCAGCGATTTTTGCAATCCCACCCAAGATCAAGGGTGGTTGTGCCTTCTCCACGTGCACACCGTGGGGGTCTCCACCCCCTGCCAGCCCCCAGGCAGCAACAGCAGTCAAAGGAAAGGCTGTAGGACAGCGCTGGACAATGCCTGTCCCACACCAGGGGCCACCGCCGCGGTGGTCACCGTCACAGTGGTGGCCATGGCCAACACCACGGGACTCTGTCCCTCCTGCAGGCCGAGTTTACACAACTGTGGTCTCCTTCTCGGTCATGGAGGAGATCTTGGAGAAGCTCCGGTGCACGATGCTGGAGTGTCCGGTCTCCTCGCTGAGGGCGTTCACCAGCCGCGAAAGGAGGGTCACCTTGAACTTCTTGAAGTCCTGGCCCATGAAGACGTAGAGGACGGGGTTCATGCAGCTGTTGGAGGCCGCCAGCGCCGTGGTGAGGGGGATGCTGACCTCGAACACGGCCCAGGGGACCGTGTGGGGGACGGTCTCCAGCAGGTTCAGCAGGTGGTAGGGGCTCCAGCAGAGGAAGAACGTCACTATAATGGTGACGATGATCTTGAAGGGCTTCTTGGACTTGGCCAGGCGGTTGCGGCGCAGGTTGAAGACGATGGCGACGTAGCAGAAAGTGATGATGGTGATGGGGAGGATGTACCCGGCCAGGAACCTGGTGACGTTCACCGTGCGGTGCCTCACCACAGCCAGGCCTTCGTAGGATTTATTCCTGGAGAGGGAGAAGTTGCTGAAACAAATCACGGAGTTGCGGCTCTGCGCCGTGTCCCGG
Source organism: Atrichornis clamosus (assembly GCA_013400975.1). Taxonomy (NCBI): domain Eukaryota; kingdom Metazoa; phylum Chordata; class Aves; order Passeriformes; family Menuridae; genus Atrichornis; species Atrichornis clamosus. Next base: position 28,897 of record WBMZ01005891.1, read on the forward strand.
AAGACGAGCGAGGGGCAGCTCATGACGATGCCCACGGTCCAGATGACCAAACACACCAGGTAGGCCAGGTTGGTGGAGCGGTGGTTCTGGGACCACACGGGGAACACCACGGACACGTAGCGGTCCACGCTGATGGTGGTGAGCAGCAGGACGCTGGTGTACATGTTGAGGATGAGGAGGAAGGAGTTCAGCTTGCACATGACCGTGCCGAAGACCCAGTGGTAGCTCATGGCCGTGTAGGCGATGTTGATGGGCAGGAAGATGTTGAAGAGGAAGTCGGCCACGGCCAGGTTGAGGAACCAGACGGCGTTGACCGATTTCTTCATCTTCAGGGTGATGATGGCGATGACGAGGCCGTTGCCCAGGATGCCCAGCACGCAGGACACGCTGTAGATGATGACGGAGAGGATCCTGGCGATGTCCTTGGGGTCGTGGGGCGGCTCTGCCCACGCGCTGCCCGTGTCCTCATAGGTGTAGTCCGGGTAGTCGCTGTAGTTGTCGGCGTCATCCAAGTAGCTGGACAAGTTGGAAAGCGCCATTGTCCAGGTAAACTGCGGCCAGAGCAGCCTGGGATCTGCAGCTGGAAGTGCTTCCCTGCTGAGAAAACCTGGTGTCAATTTTAATCACAGCGAGCTGAGCCCGTGGAAGGAACACCGGCCCCCCAAAATGTGGGAACTGGGGACAAGGAGCAAAGGAATGGAGCACACAGGTAGGGAGGATCCCATGGGAATCCTGCTAAGATGATCCCACAGCTCCTCTCTGATTTCCACCCCCAACCGTGAGACATCAGGACGTGATTCAGCCCCTCAGCTCCACCAGGATGTGGCTGCAGCCTCATCCTGCAGAAAATGTCGATTACCCGCCTACTTCCAGGGGAAAAACCGGGATAATGCTCATTAACAGTTCATCAACAGCTCTGGGACCTTCCAATCTGCAATGTATTAGGGCTCTTCCCTTTTTTTTTGTCCCGGATTGGACTGAAAACCCAAGGGGAAGCTCCCCACGCATTTCACTGACCCCAGGCACCCTCTCACCCCTCTCACCTCTCTCTTCTCTCTCCTCTCCGTCGGGATGGGGACAGGAGGTGGTTCCGTGTCCCACGGCACAGCGGCAGCTCCCTCCACACCAGCCTAAGGAATGATCTGCAATTTTAAAGCCAGGATCAAAGAAAGGCCACTCATCTCCAGATGTGGGGTGAAGGGAGGAAACAGATTCAGGGTGCGGCCACCATTAACCCCGTGCAGCCTCTCTCGGGGGGCTGTGCTGGCCTGGGGACCCTCCTCGCCACCAGTCTGGGGAAGTCGGGGTCCCGCCACAATCCCAGCATCTCCTGGGACAACCCAGGATAGAAATCCTGTCCTGTACACTCCGTACAGGCACCTGATGTGAGCAGCATCTGTAGGTGCACACAAAACCCCAATCAATCAACCACACGTTACTATAAATAATTAAAGATATAAATGCACAAGGAATGCACATTATCTGCATTATCTGTTTTGCATCCTGGACTCTCACAGGGTTTTTTTGTTCTGATTCAAGAGGTGCCCTGGGTGTTTGAGAATGTGAATTGTGGCAACCAGCAGCGACGTGGCACTGCCCCCTCTCTCAGTGGGTTCAGCCTCTCCCCTGTGAACGTGGAACACGGTGGGTTAAAGCCAAAATCCCTCAAAGCCTGAGTGTTCCCTGGCACGAGCAGCAAGACCCATGTGAGCCCCAGCATGGAGCATCCCACCCGGATGTGTCCTTGCAGGAGGGACGTGGCTCTGCCCGCCCTGGGACCCTCCCTGTTCCCGAGGAGTTTCACCTCAAAGGTCCCCGAGCGTTGCCATCCCCGCCAGCCCTGCTTTGAAATTCCCATGGTGTTTGTGTTGGAACCTATTGTTTCTCCCTGGGCTTTTCCTCCTGTTCCTTCCTGCCATTGCTGCTGCAGAGTTCCCAGCCAGGGGGTTAAATCCCACCCCATCGCCTCCCCCCGGCCGAGCTCCGGGGGATGATAAGCAGACTAAATGAGCGCAAAGCTTGGGAATTAGCTGGAACTGGGAAGAGGCCTTGTTCCAGCAAAACCTTGATGGTCAAAAAGGTGAATTAAAGTTGATGATCCGGTGGAAGGAACAGAATCAGCAGAACTGGCTCTTCCAGGGACATTAATGTTCCCAGGGAATGGGTGGTTGCTTTATGGAACAGCAGCTTTCAGGTCATCCCCTTTCCAAAGGCAGAGCCACGGAAAGGTGGGAGAGCCCAGAACCCCATGTCCATCCCACCCCACCCCATTGCCTCACATCCCATCCCGCTTCACTGCATCCCATCCCACCACACCCCATTGCCTCATATCCCATCCCATCCCACTTCATCTCATCTCATCCCATCCTGTCCCATCCCACCTCCCATCATCCAGAGCCCCAAAGCTTCTCAGGACTTCCTCTCCCACCACGGGGAAACTCCCAAAAGTTCCACCCACCACCATTTCCACCACGGTGTCATCCATGGGGCAAGTGAGGGACCCCCAGAGCTGGACCACCCCTCTCACCACCACATTCCACCCCTGCTCCAGGGGCACAGGAGAAATTCCCACTCCCCTTCCCACTGTGCCGACTTACACGTTTTAATGTAAAATCTTCTCTTCATTACTACTTTTAATTGCTGAGCCTGATGACTTTCAGCTCATTCCAACGCTCTGTTTGTTGGATTATTTACTTGAATTCCTTTTCATTTTGCTCTGCCAGGTTGGGCAGGGGGTGGTCCCTGTTCCCAGTTGGGATGAGGATGGCAGAGAGCAACGGGAGCACCAAGACTCTGTTTCCCCGTGGGATTTGGCAGACGATGGGTTTGTTTCCAGGGCTCCTGAGGAGCAATCCCAAATCCCATAGCAGCAGCAGGCAGCTGCCAATCCCACCATGAACATTCCAGATGGCTCTGGGCACCAAGGGCAGGACTGGCACCAGGAGCGCAGACCTGCTGGAAAATCATCCACCAAATTCCCACCTGCCTCCCCAAAACCCTCCCCAAAACCCTCCCAAAAAGGGAGGGCTTTGCCTCAGCGGCAGCTGCATGAAACCTCCTCATTTCTCACTGCAAAAAAACCTCCAAAGTCTGGGAAAACAAAAAAACCCCACATAATACTGAGAGTGTTCCAGCGCTGCTCTCTGGGTTGAAAATTCCCGGCTGGAGCCAAAACCACTGTTCTCCCTTCAATCTATTCATCTTTGTCCTCCTACCTCAACAAAAATGAGCACAGGATCTGCCCAAAATAGCCTTTTGGTCCGTCCTTCCCGCAGCTGTATTTGTCTTGGTACCCAGGGAAGGCCGGGCGGCATTCCCGACGGGCGGCTCGCGCACCGGCAACATCCCGGCACATACCGGGGGAGGATGAGGTCAGGGATGTTGTTCTTGGGAAGGCAACAGGAAACGGAGAGAACAGCAGAAAATGTTCAAATCCAGCTTTTCTGGGCGAAAAACTCTTCCGTGGCCAAGCCAGACGGGCGGGGGACGGATGTGACCGGGGAAACGCGGGCAGCGCGGCTGGATCCGCGTCCCGGGGACACGGGGAGGGCTCGGGATGCTCGGCATCCGGGCAGCCGGTCCCACCGGGCAGGGCGGTGCCAGAGCCCTGCTCCGGGAGTTTATCGGGATGGGCAGGATGCCGGCACCGCCTCCCCAGCGCCCGCGGGCCAGGCTTTTACTGGAGGTGCTGGTACAGGTTGGGGAAAACTGATAGAAGCTAATCAAATCAAATCAAATCAAATCAAATTAAATCAAACCAGCAGAGCGGCTTTTGAGCACATCAGCTCCTGCCTGAGCTGTCAAAGTGCATCAGGTTTTTATCAACATCATGAAATGAATCCGGGCTGGGACCTGCCTGGGCTGGGTCTGCAGCACCGGGGAAACTGGGAGGCTCCTTGGGTTAGTGCCTGTCCGCCCCACAGTGATTGTCCCCCCGCCACGGGACACCCAGGACGGGGCAAACAACTCCCCTGGAAGCAGACGGGTCCCTGCCGGCCCAGCTGCCGCCGCCCCCGGCAGCTGCTCTGCCTTTTTTTCTCCTTGGAGCACTTCCCTGCCGTCCTTCCCGCCGCGGTTTCCGCGCTGCCAGCGCACCCCAAACCCCAAGCCGCTTCCTCCGGGCGTGGGAGGCGCAGGCAGCGGCCCCCGCAGCCCCGGCACAGCCCCGCTTCCCGGGAGAGGGGAATTGCCGGCAGATGTTCGGGAACACACGGTGGCTCCGCTGAGGAGCTTTGGGAAGGGCGCGGGGCAAAACGGGATCTCCACGTGCCCCTGGACCTGCTGGCACTGGACCCCACTGAGCCCTGTCCCAGTCCTGGATGTCCCTGGAGGGCAGGGATGTCCCTGGGGACATGTGGCAGGTGCTGGTCCCAGTTTGGTGGGGGCTCATAGCCCTGGCTGAGCTCGAGTCCCACCCTGTGGGCTGGATCCCGAGTATCCCTAGGGATTCCAAGGGTCAGACCTCATGCCCCAGGAAAGACGGATGCAAACCCCATCCCAAGCTGGCACCCGAGGCCACCCCTTGAATCCCTCTGGCACCCACATATTTCCAGTCCAGGGTTGCATGGGAGGGACATTCCTGCTGGGATCCAGCTCCCAGGAATTGCCAGTGTTCAGGGAGCAATGAACCAAATGGGAAAGCAACCCTGGGTACTCAGCTCCAATTCCCCCTTATTTCAGCCAGTGATTGCCATGGCAACAGCTGCCACAGGGATGCTGCTGCTGAGCATCCCACTCCCCACCGGGATACCCGGGATGGAGCCCCATCCCTCGGTGTAAAACCACCACCAGCCCATCAAGAGGGAGTTTAGACCTCACCACTGCAAACCCCGAGCCCTGGCCTGCCCAAAAGCTGCTCCCGACCGTGATCCCAGCCCTGCCACCATCCCTGATCCCTCTGTCCCACTCCAGCAGTCTGGGAAGGGAACAGGGATGCGGGATGCCGTGGGAGAGGCAGCAGCAGGCTGAGAACGGGATCCTGCCAGCGAGGATCCAGGCCGGCAATGCTCCCAATCCCCTACCCCCAGCAGCTGGAGACCCTCAGGGCAAAGGGAGGCGGCACAGCCCGTCCCCGCAGGGGAAACTGAGGCACGGAGCTCTGGCTGAGGGTGGTGGGAAGCTTGATCCCTACCTGCATCCTCTCAGACGCATCCCATTTCTCCATCACGGATCCGGGACTCCCACACCGGGCAGCCTCCAGCTGCTCCCTGCATCCCGGCGATGGCTGCCTACCCCGCCCGTGTGAACGGGGCAGGAAAAAGGGAATAGCTGGAAAAGGCAGCCTTAAAAAAGCTGCTGTGCCCAGGGTGGGACAGAATAACATGAGTCAGTGTTTATCTGGGCAGAGCCGGCAGGGCTGTGCGGGACGGGTCGGGAGAGGACGGGATGGATCCCACGGATCCGCCTGGCCACAGAGCGGGGTCCCCCCGGTGGGGAACACACCCCAATCCAGCCAGGAAGTGGAGTTTAACCTCAAAATTCAGGTCATGGAAGGCTCCTCCCAGGGTGAAACTGCAGCAGGAGCTGGGCAGAGGAACCCGTCCCTGGCTGGCACAAAGTGTTGTTGAGAGCCGCCCCGTGAGTAAAATCCCGGCCTTTTGCTCCATCCATTCAATTCTTGGAAAGGTTTGAGGATTAAAGGGGGAAATCTTGGTGGTTTGTACCTACACAGGCAAAGATTTTCTTTAAAAAGGGCAGTTTGTGCTTCTGAGCTGCTTAAAATGACTCGACTTCTGAGCTAATAAAAGTTCTTTCATCTCCTCTTCTCTCTTTTTTTCTAATAATCCAAGGTTTTCTCCTGGCACTTTCCAGGCAGTACAAAACCCAATAAAATTCCCTTTTCCAGAGCATCCTCCCTGCTACATCCCAGCAGTCCAGTGAGGATGTCCCCAACCGTGGCCTGGGCTTTGTCAGGGCTCCTTGGGGACAAACCCTGGGGACATCGCTCCGGATTTTGAGGGTACAAAGGGAAGGAAAACCAAGAAAACAGAAATACGTCTGCAGGAGGGACGTGACCCTGAAGGGGATGTGGGATGGCCGGGGACAGCAGACTCAGCCCCCCCCGAGTGAGGAAGTCACCCCGGATCCGCGGGAGCATCCTCGCAGCTGTGCTCTGCGTTCCCAGCTGAATGCTGATCAGCACGGGAAAGAAAAGCCACCCTGTTCTCCCTGTCCCCACCGAGGTGACACTGCCACACTGTCAGGACATCACCCCCCCCAAATTCACTGCCAGCTCCTCTCCCTGCCGTGCAGCTTTCCCACTCCGCAGGCTGCAAAGCTCAGCTCCAAGAGAAGTGGGGATTTTATGGGAAATCAGGGGGTTTGGGGTGGAGGGCAGCGGGGATCCCAAAGGCCCCAAATCCACTTTATAACACCAGAGAAGCAAAAAAAAAATCTCAGCTGGTTGCAAATCTCCAGCAAAACCCTCCTCCCAAATCCCTATAAAAATACATAAAGTAAAAAATATATATAAATCCAGAGGTGTTTACCTGAGCTGGATAAATCCCCAAGGATTTCTCAGCATACAGAGGCTGGATTAGACATCTCTGCTTCTTCCACAGCCATGTTAGGGCTGGCATGGGAATGGCCCTGGGCTGGTGGCTTTGGCATCCAGCTGGAGCAGACACGGATATTGAGGAGGTTTCTCATCCCAAGGAGATGCACATGGAATGGGAGGATGAGGAAAATAAAGGCAGCCAGTGGAATAAACCAGCTGCTGGACTCAGCAGAGCTGAAGGGGAAGGGGGAAGCGATGATCTGGGGGAGGATGTGGAACTTGCGGAGTTTAGCTGGACACAGAGAGGGGACGGGCAGTGGCTGCCCTCGGTGACGTGCCCCGTCCACCACAGTGGCTTGGGAATCCCATGGGAGCCCTTGGGAAGGGCTTGGGCATCTCTCACTGTGAGCACAGCCAAAGGGCCCCCTTGGGCTTCTCCACTCCTGGCTTCTCCTCCTCCCTGTTCCCCAGAACTCCCAAATCCATGCCCTGCCCCTGGGATGCTCCTGGCCTCGCACAAGCAGGACAGGGGTAACCCAAAGCCATCCCTGAGGTGCAGGGAAGAAGGGGAGCTCCTTGCCAGGTCCTGCCTATTCCCAGCTGTTCGTCCGGCTGGGTTGAGGTGCGATCCAGCAGCACATTCCCAGGATGAATCAGCCCGTCCTGGTTTGCACTGGGACCCCAAACAGAGGCTCACCAACCAGGGGCCATCCTGACCCTGCATCCAAAGATCCGGCACGAACTGAGCCTGGATGGACACAAATCCCTGCCCTGAGCCAGGATGGCCCATCCAGAGGGAGATGCACAATACCTGGACCAAAAGCTGCTCCACAATACCCCGGAGCATCACCTTCAACCAGAGCTCCCCCCTGCTCTCCACCACCAACATCCAGGACTTTTCCAGCTCTCCGCTTCACCCACACACAAGGGACAAATCCCAGTTTCCTCAGAGCTGGCAGCACAACTGGAAAACTGCCACCCAGCTGCGACCTGGGGACAGCAGGTGATGCCAGCGGGGAGCGAGGGCAGGTGGGGGCTCACGGCCACCCTGTCCCCTGCAGGTGGGGACATTGACCCCACCGCACACGGACGAGCTCCCGTGGGAGCTGAAAAAGCGGAATTGGAGGCGCTGCCAGCTTTGCACAACTCGGCCGTGTCGCAACATCCCTGAGCTGAATCAGGGGGAAAAGTGCTGATGTGCCGGATTGTGGGGCTGGCACGGGGAAAGGAGAAGACCCAAAAAGCCCCAACGTCTCCAGCAGGCAGGGATGTGCCAATCCCGCTGTCTGAACCGGGCAGGGCAGCTCAAGACCAGCTCGCTGGTGTCCCTCTCTCCGAGGGGCTCACGGGACCCCCAGGACGGGGCAGCAGCTCCAGGATGTTCCACACTCATGGCATCTGTGGCAGGTCCCCAGTGGGATGAAACCCCTCTGCACTGGGGGAAGCAGTGCCCCCAGCACAGCACGAAATGCAGTTCACTTCCCAAAATTATAAAAACCATGAGAAACATGGACCTGGCTGGGGAGTGGCATGGGCTGGATCTGCCCCATCGCTCTGCCAGCAGGTCCTGTCCCGTCTGCTCCCACAGTAACACACCCCAGTGCTCCCAGTATCCCCCATCAAGGCTCGCAGTGACCTTCCCAAATACCTCGTGCGGTGCCGCGCTCTCCCTCTGCTCCGTGTCGGGCAGGACGAGCTCGGGGTGCCCGGGGTGCCAGCGGGATCCCATTCCCAGGCGGATCCCGGTGCGGCGGGACCAGGCACAGGCACGGGGCCGCTCCCCGCCGGTTTTAAGGGAGCGGGAGGGAGGGGGAAGGAGTCACGGCTGCATCCATCACCGGGGTTTTCTTGGCAGCACGATGCTCCGCGAGCAACAGCTGGGAGAGGGTGTGACGCCGGGAGCTGGGAACGCTGGCCTGGATCACAACCCAGCGTGAGGAAGCAATAGGCTGCTTCCCAAGGGGCCTCCTTTCCTGTCCCGTCCCCCCCCGGCCGGGAGCACGCCGCCCTAAGGAGGGATAACGGAGCACAGAGCGCTCCAGAGGGATGCTGCTCCAGCCGGGAGCCCCGGGGGAGGCAGGTGGCTGCCAGCACCCCCCACTGTGCTGTCCCCACCCTGGGTCAAGCGCTGTCCTCCGCTCCCCCCACCGCCCCCAACTCCTTCCAAGACGTTGAGTCACTTCCCTTCGGCAAATCTGGCTCCCAAACGCCGCTCCTGCTGCTCAGGGGCTGCTTTTCCCGATGGATTTCATTACCACCAGGATGCTGCAGCTGCTCCCAGGCAGCCCCCCAGCCCGCAGGGGCTCTGTGGTGGCAGCTCTGTCACCCCCAGCCCCTTCAACACCTGCGACAAAGTTCTTTGGAGGGCACAGAGGGCCTGGGAGAGGCAGTGGAGTTCCCCAGGCAGGAGGGATGGGAAAGGCAGGGATGTAGGGATGGGGCTCAGGAGGAGCCTGGCCACAAAAAAGAGTTTTTTTGGGGCAGCCCCCAGTTTGGGAGCACTGAGCAGCGCAGCCCCCACCCACACAGAGCAGGAGGTTTGGATAACCCCACGCTTGATGTGGCACCAGGAAAATTCCTTCCCTCCCCACGCAACTCCCGCGCTCCCAAGCCCCAGCCAGCCCAGTCCCAGCGTTCAGCCCAGTGGGATAAGAGCCAGTGCAGGGTTTGGGTGTGAAGGCAGCACAAGGAAGCACAAAAAAATTTGGGGTGATGCTCCCTCACCCTCCTCCAGCCTGGAAAAGGAGCAGGATTTGTCCCATCGGAACACACCAGCACCAGCTCAAGCAACGCTGCCCTGGGTTTGCCACCAGCCACTCCAACCCTCTGCCCTATGAAAGGAAGTCCGCCTATTACAGGTGATTAATTAGGGTAATTCATTATCCTCAGCTATAAAGACAGGCCAAAAATCATCCTGGATCCAGACAGCAAGGGAGAAAACCACCCACAAACCGATGGGATTTGCTTTGGTGTGCCTGGAGTCAAACGGTGCCACCGAGAGATGCTCATCCCAGGCAGCTCCGGGTGGCACCGGTCACGTGGTGGGTCCTGGGGCTCCCCAAAACCACAGGGCTTGGGAATGCTTGGCCACGGATGCTCCTGCACGTGGCCTTGCCAAGGGCAGACCCGGGGACACCGCTCTGGAGCGATGACAGCGGCTCCGAGGGGTCCTGATCCAAGACCCGGCACAATCCCAGTGCTCCCAGCAAGGCTGAGCTCTGCAGCCCCACAGCACCGGGGCAGAACCAACCCATCCCTCGCCACCGCCTCCTCTCCCAGGCACCTGCCACCTCCCCGCGATTTCCCATTCCAAGCGTTTGTGGGTTGGGGTTTCCCTGCGGGGCACTCGGCACCGCCTGCTCAGCAAAGCCCCGCCGGCAGCAGCGCCTGCGGAACGACAAATTCCCCGTTCCCAGGGCTGCGGCTGGAACAGGATCGGTGCAGGGGCAGCCGTGGGGAACAGCAATTCCAAGCGCCGCAGCCAGCGGAGCCTCTGGCATTTGTCCTGTCCTTGGCAAGCGCCGAGTGCCACCCACACCGAGCAAAGCAATTAGAGCTCCAAATTGATTGAGGCTGATTAAAGCCCCCGGAGCAGCTCCCTGCCGAGCCGGGATGCGCGGCCGGAGCCCGGCAGGTCCGAGCCCTCCGGCGCTCGCCCTCCTTCCCTCCCACACCGGCGCTGGGAACGCGCCTGACTCATCCCGAAACAGATGTCACACTTAATAGGGAAGAAATTGTAGGAAGCTTTTCCCTCTCCGGGGGAGCTCTCTCCGTCATCCAGCAGCACTTTCCCTCGCCCTAGGCACAGCCGTGGGGATAAATGGGAATGGCTGGAAAAGGAGCTGGGCTCAGCTGCGAGGACACCATAGGAGGTTCCCAGCACTTATCCCAGCTCCAAATCCCGGGTTTCAGGGCTGGGTTTATGCCCACGGATAACTCAGCCCTGCGTTTTCCCACGGGGAGCTCATCCCTGGCTCCTGGCTTCACATCCACTGTGGTCCCGAGCTCTGGATCCAGTCACTGCCTCCCGATCCAAGTGGAAATGAAAACTCCCTGCACAAATAAAGAACCCACATCCAGGATGTTCAGGAGACGTCTCGCGTTCCCTTTTTTCGCTGATTTGATACAATCATGGAAAAAAACCCCCAATCCCAACCTTGTGCAACTCAGGGTTTATAAATAGCACCGGGAATGTGGTGGGGCCGGGACAGGGCTGCCAAATCCCACTGTGCTCCCAAGGCTGGCACCATATCCCACTGCATCCCACCCCTGGGATGGGCAGCTTGGGCATCTCCGCGTGGTTCAGCCATGAACGCCCTCCCAGTGCATTCCCCACCTCTGGCTCCAATCTTGCATCATTTCTCCCATTTTCCCATGTGCTTCCCCTGCAGAGCCCATCCAGGGGCTGGATCCATGCTCAGAATCCCGAGTGGCACCCGAAGCACACCCAGGGCTGGGGGATAACTCCAAAATCTCAGCTCCCAAATCCCACCCTTTGCAGAGCAGGATTGATGGGAACATTCCCAGTGCAGAGCCAGGCCCTGCTCCATGGACACTGCATCCATTGGACCCACCTGCTCCATCCCCATCCCGCGGTGACAGCTCCTCCTGGGAGTGATGGAAGCACCACACTGGGAGATTTATTGGTGATTTCCGAATTCTGCTGGAGCTGTCAAGGGCCACTGACAGCTCCCGGCACCGGGATGAGGAATTGCTGGGCACGGACACTTTGTTCCTGCCTTCAGCAGGTGACAGACGGGATGTCACCTGTCCAGGGATTTATGAGCAGAGGTGGCTCCAGGCATCGAATCCTGGAATGGTTTGGGTTGGAAAAGATCTTAAACTCATCCTATTCCCACCCCTGCCTAGGGCAGGGACGCCTTCTACAGACCAGGCTGCTCCAAGCCCTGTCCAACCCGGCCTGGAAATTCAGAAATTCCATAAATAGAATCCCTCAGAGTAGTGAGAAAATCCTCGTGCCAGGGAACAGAGCTGGATTTCATTAAAAATGTGGGAAATTAGGTTGTTTCCTTTCCCAACAAGGAAAGAGAGGCAGCAGGTGGATCCTGGAAGTTTTCATCCCATCCATTGGCCATAGGGATGCAGTGAGGGATTCCTGAAACCTCCAAGCAAAAATACACCCATAGGGAAACTCCCAGGTCTTTAAGGCACCACTGGATTCGTCTCAATAACAAGGATTTAATAACAAAAGGCTTTCAATTCCCAAACATCCATAAGAAAACCTGCTTTATTTATGACTTTTTAATGAATTAAACCAGTTTTCCTTGCAAGCAACACCTGGGAACTCACCATTCCATGGAGCAAAGCTTCGCAGGGACAAGTGTTTTGGAAGTTGGCTTTGCCGATGGCTCCATCCTGCTTCCCATCACTGGACTGATGATCCCACACTTCCAGGCTGGGAAGTGGCACAGTGGCTGCTTCCTTGCGGGAAGGCTCAGCATTCCCGCCAGCTCTGAGCAATCCAGGCCATTTTCGGGCTTTCTTTGGCCAGGGAGTGGCCTTGGTGCAGATTCCCTGGGCTCCAATTTCACTGGAATTTTTAAAAATAACCACAAAATTTGTTTTGTTCCTGAACCCTTGCCAGGCTGGGACTATTTCTGGGATGAGAGAGTTGCTTGGCAGTGCCAGGGAGAGGTGGGGGTACCTGTGGCCTCACTGGGATCTTCCTTGGATGCATCCCAACATCCAGAGCTCAGCTGGATACAACCTTCTCCCAGGGCTGGCACAAGGCACAGAAGCCCATTCCCAAAATAGAGCCGTTATCCAAGAACTATTTCAATAAATCCATCAATTTGAGGATGTATCCAGAGGGTGCTGTTGATGGAAGGCAGATCCAGGATTTGCCTTGGGAAGCAAACAAACCCGAGCCCAAAGGGAGGGAAAAGCTGTGCCGTGGAGCCATGGGAATGTTCCATGCCCCACCCCACGGGATTAAAGCTCCGGCTGGGAGGGAAAGGCTTTAACCTAAAGACTCAATTAAGGATCCCCAGAGCCTCATCTGACCCGGGTGGGATTGGGGGGATCCACAAAACTGCACAGCAGGGAGAGGCAGGAGCATCCCTGCACATCAGGGATCTGGGGAAAGCAGGAGTGGGACAGGATGGCCCCAAGCAGCCGGAGCCCCCGGCACTGCCAGAGCAACAGAAGGGTAAAATCATGGATTTTAATTCCAGGGGAAAATGATAATCTCGGGCAGCTCCAGCACTTCCTCTTTTCCTCCAGTCTTCATGTAAGACATGGAATGCTAATGAATTCCTGCTTTTTATTTTCTAAATGCTGCAGAGGGAATCCCATGTTATCCATGGCCTGGAGCGGATGCAGAAGGTTCCCAGCACTGGCCAATGGAGAATGGAGCTCACATCCAGCTGCTCCAAGGAGGATTCAGCACGGGAAATACCTTGTAAAGCAATAGGGATACATTGAAAATTCAGGCACGACTCCACAGAATTCACCCACTCTCCCTTAAGACTTTTTCAGGAAAAAAACAGGTTGGTAAAGGGAATTGGAGGTATCCTGGCTGGATGCTGCTTCCCCAGCACATCTGGCTGGGGAAAGGATGGGAGAGGAATTAATTCTCTGTGGAGATCATTGGAATGTCAGGCAACCTCTGATTTATCCCTGTCCTTCAAGAGGAGGAATTAATTCCGGCCGCGGAGCCGCCCTGAGCTGTTCCAATGCCAGCAGAAGCTGCCTTCAAGGAGCCACGACAGGGCCGTAATTCCCAAGGGAAAGCTAAAGCGTTTCCCTGGACATCCCATCTGGAATGTGGATGCACCGGGGCATCCATCAGCCCCAGCCTGGCATCTTCCCAACCCGGAGAATTCCTGGCACTGCTGGTGAGGACCTTCGGCAAAACAGTTTCCCTGTGGAAAACAGGGATCTGATGGGAGTTAGGGAAAGAGGAATGAGAGGTAACCAGACCCAATTAATGGATGGGTCAATTAAGAGAGAGGTGGTGGGATATGGGTGATCCCAAATCCCACAGCAGAGCACAGCATCTTGGGAACGGGTGCTCCTTGCTCCGAGGATCCCACTTGCTCATCCCCATCGTTGCTCCTGGAAAATTCCACCCGGAAGGGTTTAAACGAGTCATTTATCAATTAAATGTGCAGTTTGGCAAATTAAAATCTGTCCTCTTGTTTAATTAATAGGGCAGCTTTATATTCGACAAATTAGGGAGACTCTTGATGAGCTAATTTGTTAATTAATGGAGGCCTGGAGGCTCTTCCTTCATTAGATGTTGGCACATCCTTTAATCCAAAGTGTGGCGCCTCCTCCAGGACCCCCGGGCTCAGTTTGGGAAGAGCTCTGGCAGTGATGTTTGCCATGGGAGAGCTCCTGGCACAGCCCTGGATTCCCGGGATTTATGGCAGCAGCGCTTTTCCCTTCCCATCCCTTTGGGAAGATTTATGTCCATTGTCCAGGAGAAACGTGAAATTCCGCGGCTGAGCCGCTGCCGAAGGGAGCCCAGAGCTGCTCCAGGATGGAAAGAGGGAAAGAAATTTATAGAAAATGGGAAGAAAATCTTCTGGCCTCGTTCAGAGGGAAATTTCACCTCGTTATTTAGGACAAAGCACGGAGTTAATGAGATAATTAATGTTAATGGCGGGTGATGGGCCAGGGATCTGTGCCGGGTGGGAATCAGAGTCCTGGGTGGAAGATCTGGAGCTCATCCCAGCAAATCCAAGGATCCCTGTGTGCTCCCAGACACTCAGCAGTGCCACCAACATCTGGATTGCTCCCGCAGGGAAAATGAACCCCCCAGGTGTATCCAGGCTCATGGAACAGCCCTTTCCCACATCCCAGCTGGCAACAGGCACGGCCACCCCCAGCAGCCCCTCCCAGTGCTCCCAGTACAGACCAGTAGGACGGTGCTGAGGCTCCACTGAGCTGCTCCAAAGGGTGCCACGGCAAAAGGGATCAAGGAATCCTGGGGAAGGGACCCCGAAATGAGTGTTGGAGCCATCCCCAGTGGGAGCAGGACCAGTAACACCAGTAAGAGCATCCCCACTGACCCAGGATAAATATCCCTATGGATGTGGTGCTGCAAATCCTGCTCCACGTCAAAAAACCAGGAGTGTTGTTTCCTTAGCTGGCATTGAGGACCATTCTCCTCCAAATCAAATTATCCCAGATCCCATGGATCAGCTCCCTGATTTATTTTTAGCCATCAGTGCCTGCTGCACTCACCAGTTATCCAATAAATATGGGAATCCAGACGAGGGCCAGGACAGGCACCCAGAGCCTCTCTTATCTTTGTTTTTCATGGACTGGCAGTTCCTGGGATGTGTTTATGCTCAGGCTTTAAAAAGAAACCCAAGGTTCACTTTATGCCACACAAGTTTGCCAAGTTTCCAGCTTTCCCTGGAATTTATCCCACCCCGACAGGTCCTGGACCGAGGGCAGGGCTTGCTCAGACCCCGAAGCAGCAATAAAAAAATCACGGTGAAAGGCAAATACCTGATGTGTTTTCCACAAATATCTGGCAAAAAAATAGAACGTTGCTGTTGAAGCTGCCCCTATTTGGGTGCCTTTTCCAGGAGGACGCCGATGGTTTGTGCTCTGGAGCTCCAGAGCTCCGGCTCTGGCTTCGGGAACAAGGATGGGCAAGCTAGAGCTCAAAGTGGGTAAAAGCATCCTTGGATCTGGAGCTATTTTGATTAATTGAGGTTGGAAGGGGCTGTGGAGATCCTCTGGCCCGAGGAGGCAGCTCAGGACCTTCCCCTCCTGAGCATTCCCAAGGATGGAGATCCCACCACCGCTCCCATCCGCGGCCCAGGGTGTTCCCGCTCCTGCAAAGGGGTTTTTCCTTATTCCCGGTGGAACATCCCCTCCTGCCACCTGCCTTTCACTCTGTGCCTCCAAGGACAGCCTGGCTCCATCTTCCCTATGTCTCGTTCCCAGGGAATGGCAGCATCTTCCGGTGGGGATTGATCCTGTTCCTGATGGACACCTGCTGAGCTCTGGCAGCTGCCAGGACCTAAGCAGGGGGCGAGCTGAGAAGCTTAAAGGAAAAATAGCTCCTGTTGTAATGTGCTCCCACAACACTCCCACCCTCTGCCTGTTTTAGCCCTCCTCGTCCTACACTGGGAGCCCTGGAGACGGGAACTGGGTGGAATTTCAGCTGTTAAAGGATGCAGCACAGGAAGGTGCCCCCTGGATGCGTGGCTGGGGCAGGAGAGGTGTCCACCCTTCTCTGTCCCTGATCCCACTGCTCCTCTGGCACCTGGGAAACATCATAGAATCGTGGAATGGGTGGGGTGGGAAGGGATCTTGAAGATCGCCTCATTCCCTGCCATGGACAGGGACACTTTCCCTATCCCAGGTTAATCCAAGCCCCATCCCACTTGGCCTAAAGGAAACAACACTGACGTATCTGCCTGATCCCATCTTCCACATTTATGCCAGGCAAGGTTATCCCAAGGATCAGCCTCACAGGGCCAGCACAGTGCAAGCTTTGGGAAGCACAGGGTCTGGCTGTGTTACACCAGATCCCAGGAATCTCTGAGCGCACAGAAAGGCGGATTTTATCCCAGCACAAACAGTTCCAGGAGGAAGCCAGGGCCTTACTCAACCTTCAGATATGTTTGTCTCCATCGGTGCCTCCAAAGGCAGCGGTAGGGAGGGCCTGGAGAGAGCCTGCAGCATCCTGGGATGTTTCCATGGAGCAGCGAGACGAGTCAGTGCCATCTGCCGGCTGCAGGGGCCCGGCCGCTCCCAAATCCATCAGATTCGGCCTCAGGGATAGACAAAACCCAGCCTCGTGATAATGCTTCCAGCAGCCCTCTGGAACACTGCTCCAAATGCAGATTCCCCAAAGGGTCCAGCGGGGATCCCTTCGGCACATCCACGTCCAACGACGTCAAGAATTCCCAGCACAACCTAGTGGGACAACCCAGGCTGCAGCCCCAGTGTTCCACAGCCCTTCCCCTTCCTAACTTTGGGATCTCCTTTTGCTATCCCTGAAAAAGTCCTAAATGGAAATCCTTGAGCTGGCTCGGATCTGCTCTGAGGAAGAGTTGTGGAAATGCCAAGGATCCGCAGTGTCCCGAGGGATGATGTGGCATTGCCGGCTTCTGCCTCAGCTTGGACCATTCCAAAGGCACCAAGAGGCATCAAAGCCAGGATGAGATCCCAGGCATTCCTAGCTATCCCTCTGCTGGATCAGATTTAGTTGGGGAATGGATTTTAAATGTGTTTCTCACCGTTTTTTAAAGGAAAACACATCCCCGCTCCAAAATGATCCCGTAATTAGGTTTAGGCGCCAGATCCCTGGCACAGAGGAAAACAAACATTTCTGTCAAAGTTTCCTCTTGGAGTGAAGGGGGATTTGCTCGTCCTTCCAATGCTAATTATCCCACAAAGATGTCTCCAGCCATTAACAGGCTCTGGCAGCTCCAAATGGCTGGAGGACACGGCAGTTTGGAGCTGCAGGGATCGCCTGGGGCTCCGTGTGCTGGGAGGGCTCCCAGAGCTGAGGTGCTGTCAGGATGGGTTTAGGAATGTTGGTTGAACCGAGCTCATCCAGCTGCTTTTGTCAATCCTGGTAAAATCAATGAACATCTGATGGAGCCCCAGCTCCGAGAGAGCAGATCCTGCTTTTACTGCTGAAAACAAGCAGGGAAAGGAGGATTGTCTCTGGAAAACTCCATTTTCAGAGGGAGCAGAATGGAGTGGGGGAAGAACAAAGCTAACGCGGATCAGGATGCTGGGCACGGACACATCTGTGGAGGTCTCCCCTGAGTCTCCTCTAAAACACAGTTTAAATTCCCAAATTTATTTCTGACAAATCAGATTATTTTTCACTGATGCCAATGATTTGCTGTGTAACATCTGGCAGAAAACCATCTTATCGCCTTGCCAGATGCTGAAATCTGGGGAAGTTACTTGCAATTCCTTAAAACACTCTTTTCCTTCAGCTTTTGTCCAACCTCTCCCAATTCCTGGTCTCCAGTGGAGGGACAGGCACAGCTGTGGAGCACCAAGGTACGCCGCTACTTACGGCAAAAAATAAAGAGTACTTTTCCAGAAAGGCCAGGGGTAGGTGACAGGAACTCTGTATCCAAGAGAACAAGGCGTTTTTCCATGGAAACGACCATGGAATTCAACCCGCTGTGAGCACCGAGCGGGGGCTGCCGCGCTCCCGTCGCCTAGCAACAGCACGCCATGTCCTTATATGGCAAGTGCGCCCGCCCTCTCACCATCCTCCCCTCTCATTGGCTGCGCTCCGCATGATTGACGTTCACGCTCGCCAATTGTCACCCTCCACGAGCCTCTCCCGCGCCCGGGGCGCGGCACTTCCCGGAAGTCGAGGCAGGAAGCGGGGGGAGGAGCACAAGAGACGCTTCCGCTGCAGGAGCCAATGGGAGAGGAGCTGAGGGGCGGATCGGCCAATGGCAGAGCGCGGGGGCGGGCCCAAGGTGGGCGGGGCCGCGGTAGCCGGCAGCGCCGGGAAGCGGCAAAGGTGAGGGGAGATCGGGGGGACACGGGGGGATCCCGGGGCAGCACCGGGGGATCCGGGATCTGGCGGAATTCGGGGTGCTGGGGGGGACCCTGGCCGGGATTCAGGCTGGGGAAAGGAGCCCTAAGGAGGGAGCGGTGGCTGAAGGGAACCCGGGGGATGGGGGTCTGGGGAGGGATTTCCACAACCTTGCAGGAGCTTCTGGCTTGGGGTGGTCACAAGCCTGGAGGGGTCAGGAGGAGAGGGGAAGCTCCTTGATCCCACCGGGCTCCTGGGCACCCAGGGCTCCTCCTGCTGCTGCTGTCACAGTAAAGCACAGCACAACCCATATGGATACAAGCCCTGATGGGCTTGGGGTGGCAGGGAAAGGGATGCCCGGGACAACCCCCAATAGCTGTGACAAACCCCGAGCACTCAAACCCACTCTTACCCGATGACACGGAGCCCTGGCTAAAGCTGGTTCTGTTCCCAGGTGGGAGCAGTGGGAAGTGAGATGCTCCTGGTGTCCGTGCTGGAAGCAGGATGAATCTCGTGGCGATGGCGACGGATCCCGAGCTCCAGTGGGTGTCCCTGTGGGTCCGTGTCCGGTGGGCAGCTGTGCTCGTGCTGCTCCTGAGCTCCCTGGTGATGCTGCTGCTCCCGCTGGCTGCCGTGGACAACCAGTGCCATGCCGTGCTCAAGGGTCTCTCCTTCCTGAAAAGTAAACTGGGCTCCCCAGGAATCTCCAGGTTCCCGGGCCAGAGCACGGAGCTGAGTGTGACCTCCAAGGGGCTGGAGCTGCTGGTGCTGAAGGGAAAAGCCTCCCCAGGTAAGAGGGGCCAGGTGGGCGCAGGGGAACAGCCCAGTTCCTCAGTTCAGGGAAGGCAAGGAGCTGCTGGAGAGGGTCCAGCAGAGGCCAGAGATGGTTGGGGGTCTGGAGCATCTCTGATGAGGAGAGACTGTGGGAGCTGGGCCTGGTCAGTCTGGAGAAGGGAAGGCTGAGAGGGAATTCTGTGCATCCACACAAACATCACCAGGGGTGTCAGAGGATGGTGCCAGACTCTGTTCAGTGGTGCCCAGTGACAGGACAAGGAGCAATGGCCATAAACTAAAACACAGCAAGTTCCACCCCAGCATGAGGAAGGACTTCATTCCTTGGGGGTAGCAGAGCCCTGGAACAGCTGCTGAGGGAGACTGTGGAATCTCCCTCTCTGGAGCCATCCCAAATCCACCTGGAACATCCCTGTGTCACCTGCTCCAGGTGACCCTGCCTTGGCAGAGGGTTGGACTGGCTGATCTCCAGAAGTCCCATCCCAACTGTTCTGGGAGTTGTATAACACAACCCCAACCTGGAGATCTGCACCCATGATGGGAGTGACATTACCCTGATGGTAACGAACTGCAATTAACTGCAATTAACACTGGCTGTAAAAGCCCTCGCCAGCTCCCTGACTGCATTCCAGGGCCCTGTGCCGGCATTCCTCTGTCTCTCCAAAGTTTTCCCTCGTGTTTTCAGTACTAATAAGTTCTGTGGAGGTAACTGGAACACAGAGAGGTGTTCTAATGCACAGAAAGCTGGGATACACGGCGTTAATCCCAAAATCCTGGCTGGCACAGAACAGCCTTTCCGGCAACGTCAGCCTGTGGTCATGGCCTGTATCAGCCAGGATGTTGATTTGGAAAGCACTCAAAGGAATTATTATGATTCCAGCACTGTATCTTTGTTTGCATTAAAGCTCTGATAGCTGGGAAAATGTTGGATAGTTCAGTGGAAAAACAGAAGTGCTGGTGGCAGCCAACATAACAGTATCAGTGTTAGAATTTCAACTAAAATAATAATGCCAAGAGAACATATTTAAGACATTTTCCACCCACATGAAGCAGTTTGGTGGCCACCTGTGGTCACCTTGAGCCTGCTGCCCACAGGTCCTGCATCCCTCCCCACACTTCTGCCAGGAATGGCTCTGCTGCCTCGTACACAGCCTGGAAATGTGGCATCAATCTCAGTGATTGTAGCCTGGAAAAGGCTGGAACACAAATTCTGTTCCAGTTTATAGAGACCGTGTATCAGTGAACAGTCATAGAATAACCCGAGGTGGAAGGGACTCACCGGGATCATCAAGTCCAGATTTCCAGAGGTTTTCAGTAAAACTCACCGTCCTTTATCTCTTACTATTTCATTCCAGAGGTGAAGCTGGAAGCCAGAGCGGCCCTGAATCAAGCCCTGGAAATGAAGCGCCAAGGGAAGCGGGAGAAAGCCCACAAGCTCTTCCTGTACGCCCTCAAAATGGACCCGGATTATGTAGATGCTCTGAACGAATTTGGGATCTTTTCCGAGGAGGAAAAAGACATCCTCCAAGCCGACTACTTGTACTCCAAAGCTCTGATCATCTCTCCCCACAACGAGAAGGCTCTGAGCAACCGGGGCCGGACGCTGCCCTTGGTGGAAGAGATCGACCAGAGGTACTTCAGCATCATCGACAGCAAGGTCAAGAAGGTGATGGCCATTCCCAAAGGGAATTCCGCCCTGCGCCGCGTCATGGAGGAATCCTACTACCACCACATCTACCACACGGTGGCCATCGAGGGGAACACGCTGACGCTCTCCGAGATCCGGCACATCATCGAGACCAGGTACGCCGTTCCCGGGAAGAGCCTGGCGGAGCAGAACGAGGTGATCGGGATGCACGCGGCCCTCAAGTTCGTCAACACCACGCTGGTGTCGCGCATCGGCTCCGTCAGCAGCGGCGACATCCTGGCCATCCACCGGCGCGTGCTGGGCTACGCCGACCCCGTGGAGGCCGGGCGCTTCCGCAGCACGCAGGTCTTCGTGGGGCACCACATCCCGCCCCACCCCCGGGACGTGGAGAAGCAGATGGAGGAGTTCGTGCAGTGGATGAACTCGGAGGACGCCATGGGCCTGCACCCCGTGGAGTTCGCGGCGCTGGCGCACTACAAGCTGGTTTACATCCATCCCTTCGTGGATGGCAACGGCAGGACCTCGCGGCTGCTGATGAACCTGATCCTGATGCAGGCGGGGTATCCGCCCATCACCATCCGCAAGGAGCAGCGGGCCGAGTACTACCACGTCCTGGAGGTGGCCAACGAGGGCGACGTGAGGCCCTTCATCCGCTTCATCGCCAAGTGCGCCGAGACCACGCTGGACATGCTGCTCATCGCCACCACCGAGTACTCCGTGGGCCTGCCCGAGGCCGGCTGCAAACAAACCATCCCCGTCAAGACCTGAGCGCTGGGGACGCTCAGGAGAGGCCGCTGAACCCGTGGGAGAGCACAGCTCCAAGCCACTCGGTGTTCCTGCTGGGAAAGGACTGGACAGGAGGTGTCATTTGAGCATTTCGTTTATTTAAAGTGTCTTACGTTTGATTAAATTAATATAATTTATTTATATACACGATGCCAAGCGGAGCTGGTGGTGGTGGCTGTGCGCTGCAACTTGTGCTGCTGGAAGGGGGTGGGGAGAGGTGGCAGAGGGGCTCAGAAAGATGAACTGGAGTTTCTCCTTAAAATTAAGCTTTGAGGAGCTGCCTCAATCACAGTCCTTCACCCAGGCAGTCAACTCTGACCTCTGCAAAGTCTGAACTGAGCTGCTTTTGTGTTACCTGTTCCCTGTTTTTCCAAAGCACATCCCTGAAGGAACAGCACTCTCCCAGCTGTGCCCACCAGGCAGCTTCATGTCAGTCACAGAGGTACTCAGCAGGAAGGAGGCTGAATTCCAGTTCCAAGGCATCTCTCCCCTCCCATTTCTGTTTCCATAGCACTTTGCAGTTTACTTTCACCTGCCTTTCCTGGGGCAAGTCTCCCAGAAGTGGGAAGTGTTTGGTTTAGGATTACAGGTGATAGGAGTGGAACGAGGGATGCTCTGAGTTGCTCACTTGAGGGAGAAGGACTCCCTGGTGCTCCAAGGCCTCACCTCGGAGCTGCCTCAGCCAGGAGGAGCCCCGGGAAAGCACAACTGTCCTTAAACATTTCAGTGGAGGGTTTAGGAGTTTGTCTGCAAAGCTGGGGGCAGAGAAGGTCATCAGGCAGAACCAGTTGTGCCAACTGGGTAAGAATGTGTTCAGGAAGTTTGCCAAAACCTTCAGTTTCTTTAGTCCAGGTAAGGGAGCTTGCACAATGAATCACTAGGTCATTATTACTCTGATTAATGTGTCAAGAAGCACTCGAGGCCTCTGTGTGCTGCAGGGGCAGTACCTGCAACTGCTGAGCAGTTCAAGAACCATTTTTCTTGGTTTTTAAGCTAAAAGCACCTACAGATCTCCCTCCCCCCCCACCTGCCAGGTGTGTACCAGCATCACGGATCCCACCACCTCCAGGCTCAAAACTTCCACTTCAAATCCCAGTTTAGAGCATTTAACCCCTTGACAAAAGCTGCCAGACTGTCCCAGGCTTAACTTTCTTCCCTTTTAACCCTCTCTTACCTGACAGGGAGTTAGGACACGTTTTATAGAAGCAGAAGCCAGGATGAGACTGGGAGTTCTCTGCACTGCCCACGCTGCCAGGGAGAGCAGACAACACTGAGGAAGGTCCTGTCCTTAAAAACATGTTATTTTTGTAGTGCAACGTGAGAATAAATAAAAATCTGCACTTTAAGAGCTCTGGGAGGGAAAAAAAAAATGTTATTTTAGTAACAAATTAATAAAGTATTTTAATACGAAAGTCTTTGTTTGGAAGAGGCTGTTCTCAGAACACTTTGCTGCAGTGACAACATGACCAGACTCATCATTTCCAAGTAAAGCCAGATTAAATCAGCACAGAAAATAGTGTTTATTTGCAGCAGTGTTTGTGTGGTACAAGTGAACTCAGCACTGGGGTCTCCCCTCACATTTACCCCTCTGGGTGGTGACTTCCAGAGTAGTTGACAAGCAGGAATATTTCTATCCAAGATCACACCATACTATTGGAAAGTCTGAGGTGACGATTGAAGTGATTCCAGGATTTCAGAGCAGATGGAATGAGCTACTTAAAGGTCTGAGTACACCTGAGAGGCGAGGTACACCACTGTCACCCAGCTGCCAGAGGATAAGTGCAATTCCAACACCCACATTTAAACAAAAGCAACAGTATTTATAGAAAACCTTTGAGAACTTGAGTTTAATAAACCAAGAAACGTCAGCTTGCACTTCACAGTTGTACAAAACCATACAGAAACCACCTGCAAAAAGACAGGAGCTAGCTAGGAAAAACAACCCAAAACCTGGTCCTCAGCAACTGCACGTCCAGCTTTATGGGAAACAAAAATGACCACCTAAGGATTAGCCCATGACACTTAAAAATAATCATCTCAGTGTCTTTTACAAATACACCATATAAAAAACAGCTCAACTGGAACAGAACATGAACTGGATACATATCTATGTATATCTGTGTATCTACATATACACACATATGTATAGAAACTCTCCCAATACTAAAAGAGGCCATTGTGGTGAAGTTGGAGCATCTGCCATTGGATTCTGCATGGAAGGAGATGACAGTCCCTGCGTGCGTGGGGCTGGGTGGAGGATGGGCTTGTTGGCAGAGAGAATGTCTGCAATCCCAATCTGAGCTGACCAGTGGAGCTTGCTGAGCTTCTCCCATTGCATCTCATTCGTTAATGAAAGAGAAAAGTAGCTGTGAAGTACTCCAAAAACTCCATGTGGCATCCAAGCTGTGCAGGAAATCCTTCCCCCCTCGTTACCCTCAATATGAGGAATCACATAACGCCATTTTACCAGAACAAAAGTGTAACTCTTTGCTCTTAGAGGGAAAAAAAAAAAAAACCAACGCAAAAACCAAACAAAAACAAACCACCTGGATTTGTGCCATCCTCCACTGATCCCGAGGAATGCAGCAGTCCAGTATTTACACGGGATTGTGACGGGCGTTCTCTCCTTGCAAAGCTTAAGGACACAACATGGCTTCCAGAAAGGCATTTCACATTGGACCAGACCCGCTGAGTGCAGACTCTTCTGCTCACTTCTTCAGGAGCATCTTGGCAAAATCAGCATTGGACATCTTTTTAGGCTCTGCAGGGGGGTCAGAGGACGTTGCTGGTGAGTTCTGGACCATCCCATTCTCAGCCTTGGCCACGGGGTTGCTCTGACGCTGCAGCGCCCGGGGCATCATGGAGAGCTGTGTCCTTCCCTTCCCTCGCCTGGAAGGGCAGAAATTCCCATTTAAACACACCCTCCTAGCTTGGGGAAACAACAAGGACGTGGCTGGCTATGAAAACACTCATTTCAATACTATCCTGTCATTTGTTTCAGGAATAAAGCTTTCAGTGGGTGATGTGGAACACACCCGAGTTCTGGCAGACAACAACTGCCCCACAGTTCCCAGGAATTAAAGCTCTGCTCTCACAGAGCACATCCAGTGCAGGAACACTCTAAAAGATGATGGAGCAGCCTTAATGCTCACTATGAACAATGGCTGGTTCTCCAGAATGAGAGGATGTGGAGGTTATTAGGGATCAGGTGCCAACATCAGATCCAAGGGGATGGCAAGTGCCTGGTACATCACTACAGACTTGAGGAAAAATCTGCTTTTCCTCATCAAGCCAACCACCCAATTTTTTATGGTTCAGCACCTTTTAAATGTTCTCTCATATTCATAGAGTCCTACAGTGGTTTGGGTTGGAAGGGACCTCCAAGATCATCCCATTCCACTCCCTGCCAACCTTCCACTATCCCAGGCTGCTCCAAGCCCCATCCAACCTGGCCTTGGACACTTCCACGGATGGAGCAACTATAACTTCTCTGGAAAACCTGTGCCAGGGCCTCACCACTCTCAGTGAGCAGAATTTCATCCCAATATCCCTCTGGCACTGGGAAGCCATTCCCCCTTGTCCTGTCAATATCTGCCCATATAAAAAGTTCCTTTCCCTCCTTCTTCTAAGCCACATCAATGTACAAATTCCAGATGAGATTCCTGAATTTCAGCACACAAAGAAAGCCAGCACTTCCTCCTGAGGCAGTGCCAGGCCTCCCTCCCTCAGTGCCTCCCACTTACGCTCCATAAAGCTGCCGTGGTGCCGGGAACGGGGAGGCCCTGCCGGGCTCGGGCCTGTCCGGAAGCTTCCGGAGCGGGGGGTTGCTGATCATCACCTTGATAACGTGGTCCTTCACTGTCAGCCCATCCATCTTCAGCACAGCCTGGGAGGCCTGGGCTTCATTCTCATATTCCACATAAGCCAGGCCCTAAATAAGGAGAAGAAATAATCTATGTTAGGTTTTAGTGCTTCCGTATCTCTGGAATAACTGATAAGGGATTTATCCAGGAGCAAACTAAACATGGCTCAGAGCCCCAGGGTTCTTTAGTTAAAAAAATTTTCTATTTACAACCTGTGTATCTCATCTCTCCTTCCTGATGTCCTAATTTGTGAAAGAAGTATTAAAAAAGGAAAGAACCACCCCAAAAATCCAACTAAATATAATGAAGTACCGCGGCTCCCACAGCAATGGGCATCACCTCTCCCTGCTGTTACTTTTTAAAATGACATTCAAAGCCCTAAGCTGCATTTTTGGGTGATCCATTTCCACAGGAAATACATCAAGTTTGACACAGCATTCCCAAAATATCTTTATTTGTGGTTTACACACAAACTCAAACTATTATAACCCAAACTGAGCTCAGAACATGAAGCCAAGACTTGGGGTACCCAAGAGGACTCGTTACAAGGTGTGCCAAGAACAGGAACTGCACACCTGAGATGGTGCAAAGAGCTGGAAAACCCTATTTAAATCCATGCACACCATTCCCAGGATGTCCCCTGTGAGCAGAACCCACCACAGACACAGCCCAAGTGTCAGGTACAGTTCTGGCAGAGCAGCAACTGCTTTAGAAGCCTTTATTTAACAAGGAGTCATTTATTCCAGCATGGAAATAATGAGTCCTGTCAGAGAGGTGGCTCATTTCTCACTGGCAAATCTCTTCCTGCAGCAGATGTTTGGAACAAAAGCCTCAGGAAACTCAGGAAAGGAGGATGGGAATTGGTTACACCAGGTAAACTCCAGTTATTTAAAACCAAATCCTTTGTAGCTTTCTAGTGCCTCTTTTTTCTGTCCATCTTTCCCTCCACCCCATTCTCCTTTTTTCAGTTTAAGAAGTATTTTGGAAAAATTCCTCTTGGTTGTCTGCACAAAGGCACTGGGCTGTATAAATCCAAGCATTTCCACAAGTTTTGATACAAAGCCACACTGGCAACTTAATAAACCCAACTTTTTGTATCCAAACTTCACAGCAGGCTTCTTTTTGAAGGATTTCTTGAAATCCAGAGTGCATTAAGGATCCCTACCTTGGGTTTTCCAGCTCTGTTGGTGACCAGCCGAATGTCCTTCACATTCCCATGTGCTTTACACACATCTTCCAGCTCTTCCTTAGTGCAGGAAAATGGCAAACCAGAAATAAACAGTTTATGTTTCTCCAGGGTAGTGCTATACCTGAAAACCTGGAGAAACAAACAGGATTTCAATTTCACACCCCAAAAAACTTCCTGTTTGTGATCCAAAACTGCCTTAAAGCCATGAGTAGCATTTTGGAAGATATCTGCATATAAACACAGGGATACACTGAGGACTTGCAGTAAATGCTTTTAAATATCCATCACAATGATGAGAGACACTGATAATCCCAGAATATCCGGAGTTGGACGGGATCCAGAAGGATCAGAGCCCAATTTCTATAATAATATATTTATAATAATGTCTTCTTGCTCAGCTGTCACTGTCAGAACATGGAATTTTTCTGTGCAGCAACTCCATAATGCAGAAATCCACTGGTTACACAACGGATCTCTGGCACAGAGCACCACCAACCAATGCGGTGGGTGCCAAATGCTGCAGAGATTCAACCAAAAAAAAAGTTCTTCACAGGCTGAGATGCTCAGAACCTGGCGAGGTCACACCACTAAACCACTCAGATCAGGGGATTCCTGCACATCTTGAGTAAACTCATGTCAATCCTGATCCCTGCCTAACAGAAGATGCAAGAAATCCCAAAAACCAGTTTAACTACCCCAAACACAAACCCACGGGATGTGAGCACACACACCACACTCCACCAACTCCCCTCTCCGACCAGGAACAACCAATGTACCTTGAAGTCAGGATTCTTGTTCTTGTCCACACACGGAGACACGAACATGGGCCTTCCCTCCACGGCCGTGCGATCCAGGGCCAGGGCCTGCAGAGCTGCCCCCTCCTCCCTGAACTGCACGTAGCAGTAGCCCCGGAAGGTGCCTTTGTTGTTGAACACTGGCCGGATCTCCACCACCTCCCCACAGCTCCCAAAAAGCTCCCTCAGCTTGGCCTCGGGCTCTGCCATGGTGTAGGAGAGGTTGCTGACAAACACAGTGACTTTGTCCTTGCTGCTGTCGTGGAAAACCTTAGGGATGTCCTTCCGGCTGGTGGATGGCTTTTCCTTTGGGATTGCTGGCCCATCTGGCTTTTCAGGGCCACTTCTCCCAAACAACCCAGTCTCTACTTCCATGTCTTCTTCAGGAAGCATTCCGTCACCCTCTCCCCTGTGCCTCTTGCTGGGCAGCTCTGAGGAATGGAATTGAAAACCTCATTAGAAAAAAATTACCCCATTTCCTTCACTATTGAAACTCCTCCATTCCCACCCTGGAGTTTGGAAATGGCACAGGAAAACCACAAATAAAATGGCAGGTCTTAAAAACATCAATCCCTCAGGTTTTAAATAACAAGTAACAGCAGATTATTCCACCAAGACAGCTTTAGATGAAAGCAACTGGAATATTTGTTCCTTTTTTCAGCCGGTCACAACTGACAGTTGCTGATTCATCTTCTTCTTTGTCTAACAGGGTTTGTTTTTTAAAAAAAAAAGAATCTAAAAGCTCACAGAACTCCCAGGGGCAACAACCTATTAAAGTCTTCTGTTTCCATCTTCCAAAAACCTGCTACAGTCCTGAATAACCCAATTTACACACATGGCTTGGCATCATAGGATGAGTCAGAAAAATGACTTTAAAGAAAAATAAAAATAAAAAAAAAATCACAATATCCCTCCAAAATAAGAAACCCAAGAACCCTCTAGAAGTTCTCATAAACCTGTATTTCTGTTGGTGTAAAACCATTTAGCCTTGTTTTCATTTCACTACCACGCTGAAGACTTCCCAGGAGAAAGCAGCTCCGGAATGACACCAGTGCTAGCAATTCCTCACCTCCTTCTACCACAAGACAACCAATAACCCTGTTTCCAGAGCGCTGAAGTTATAATTTTTCATTTTAGTTTATTTTTACCTTCCTCTTGTCCCCATTCACCCTCATCATCCTCGTCCGCTTTGCGTTTGTCCCCAGTCCTGGTTTTTTTAGCTTTTTTGGAAGCTTTCTTCTCTGCCCGAGCCTGTTTTCTCTGTTCAGCCTTCTCCTCCTCCTGCTTTGCCAGAGCAGCTTCTTTCTCAGCAGCCTAAAACATGGAAGATTTATTCCTTTTTTTTTCCCTCCAGTGACTGCAGATTGCAGAGCACTTTCCAAAGTGCTCAACCCAGAGGGTTTTCCCTGAGCTCCATCAACCACAGCGTTAATGGGAACATCATTTAAAGCACATCCCAATTCTTTGCTCTTACAGCTTTCCTGGAGTGCACATCACTCTTGTGTCCACCCAAGGGTCAAAAGGAGAAAGAAAAAAAGCAGCAAGAGGTTGTTAATCATAGTTTTAAAGCAAAAACTCAATAGTTCTGGGGGTTTAAGACATTTCAGCCTTATCTGAGGGAAGAAACATTAGAAAAGTGACATTCAGAGAAGTATGAACTTAATTTAGGTGCATAAACTGCTCTGGGAGCTCCCAGAAAGTTCTGACCTTTGCTCTTTGTTCATTCACTCGAGCCAATCTGTTTTCTGTTTTTTGAACAGCTGCATCCCAGTCTTCCAGTGTTCCTAAAGGATAAAATGAAATTAATAAAAATGTCTTGTATTTAGCTTTGTCCTAAATCAAAGAGACAATTCTGGAAAAATAGAAGAGTCACTGAGTTCATGACACTTGCTCTTCATATTAAGCATTACATATGAAAATTCTAATTATAAAAAAATGGCCTGCAAAGTCAAAGAAAACAAGAGCCAAGCAGAGCAGAAACTTCTCATTTATAGTCCAACCCTCCAAAAAGGCATGGAAAAATCCATGCATTTTGGAAAAGAAAGGAAGAGCTGTCTGTGGATTCAACAGTAGTGAAAAGGAAGTGAGACTTCAGCGGAGCACAAAACACGGGCTCAAAACTCCAGGTGGCACCTCTGACTGAGCAGGGTGGGTAAGAGATGCAGTCATTAATTACCTTCTGCCAGGCAATTAATCACCTCCTGGCACTCAGTTCATCCCCTTTAGCCCCTCAGCTCCCTCGAGGCAGCCCCCAGGTACCTTCAATCCTCTCGAGGGTGAGCAGCACCTCGCAGACGTGCTCGGGGTAGTCGCTGGTGCACTGCACGGCGCGGTGCAGGGCCTTCCTGCAGTGCTGGGTGTCCCCGTGGGCCCTGCACGAGGGGACAGGGCTCTCAGGGCACAGACCTGCACAGCAGGGCCACACCGCATGGAATTCTAGCCCTGCCGACAATCCTCCTCCTTCCCCAGCTGCTGCAACACTCGTGGAACCCATCCCCAGAACCTCAAAGGTGCGTTAGAAACCCAAATGAAACACACTCGGTGTAAAGGAACTCTTTTCTCACACGGATGGGGAAATGAACAAGTGGATTAATGAACTCTCCCCCCCAGCCCAGCTCATACCTTTCCAGGTTGTAATACTCCAGCCACATGTTGGCGTATTTGGCATTTCCTTTAGTCATGATGTTGTCCCAGAGCTCCCTGGCTTTCTGCATGTTGTTACACAGGCGGGCCTGGAATGGAGCATCCAAAATATCCTTTAGTTGTTCAACAGCATTAACCCCCTGCTCCCAAACCAAAAGAAGACCGCAGATGATGAAGATACACCTGAGCCTCACAGGGATCAAAATAAACACCTGACACAATCCTACCACTGAACAATCCTTCCCTGCCCACCTTGTCCATCAGTCTTGGTTCTGGTTCCCACATTTAATTTTGGTCATTATAAAAAAAATTATAGTTGCTTCTAAGTATTTCCTTTTGTTGATGAATGTACCTAATAGAGCACTTCAGCATTTCTCAGAGTGAGAACTTGTTTGGGAAAGGGGAGCAGGGGAAGAGGGGAAATGGATTAGTGGTTGGCATGTTAATCCTTTTTATCTAGTTCAGTCATTTAAATACAGCAGAGAAAAACATCACCTCAACTCTTGCCCAGTTCTGCATGATGGTGCAGGATGGATCTCCACTTTCACTGAATCCTAGGAATACAAACAAGGGCTGTTTGTTACACTTGGCTCTTGGAAATCAAGCATTTATTAAACAAGTCCCACATGGAGATGAAATCCCTGTCTGTAGCGTTTTTAAATGTTCAAGACTCTTGAAGACAAACATTGGGTGGAGAACTGGTCTTATAAAAATGATTTTGAACAAGAGAAAACAGTTATTTGGATGATCTCACTCACTTTCTTCCACTTCTTGTTTCAAGTACTCCACAGCTCGTGCAAAAGCAGAGCGCAGCTCCTCCAGCTCCTTACTGGAGTCTGCAGAAAAAAACAAACAATTGCTTTAAAATAATAATTTAGTTTTCATTTCCCACCCAATAAAACCTTCTCCTTAACACCCACAATGATTTTATTGGGTAGGAGATGGATATTAAATTTATTACTTCTTATTATTGCTATTACTACTTAAATTTATGACTTTGTTATGAGTGAAACTCACTACATGAATAATAAAAACCATCAAGTATCAAAAATCCAAGGCAGGGCATTTCTGCAATAGCAAACCAACCAAATTCGTAATTTTTTACAGACACTAACTGGGCAGAAAGTAATTTCTGTGAAAAATAAAAATGCTGTTAATTTTTTTTAAAAAAGCATTATCAGAGAAGTACAAAAAACCCAGTTAAGATATTTTTTCCCACATTTATCACACAGACCTTGTGTAAAATCCACCCTTCTCCTCAGGTAATCCAGGTAGGCCTGCCAGATCTCCACGTAGTCTGTGGCCTGAATAAAACCTGCATTCAGAGCTTTTTCAAACATTTCTGAAAGAAAAATGAGGAAAAAAAACCCAAACAAAGAGAATTACTTTTCAGATATTGTCAGCGAGCTGCAGTGACAGCACAAAGAAATCTCTACACAAACACCACTGGTTTCTAGGAAGACAGGAAAAGACAAGAAATCCTACCCAGCGAATTGGCTTAGGAAGGGAATTCAAAGGCAGTTTAATTGAGGAATGTTCATTCCAAGTTGCTCATTGCTTGCTCAGAGTGAAGCTGCTCAGCCGCAGCAGCTCTGCCCTGGAATCAGCAGGCAGCAGCAGGATGCAAACACATCCTGCAAGTCCCACTTGTCACAGGGTACGTGCAGTGCAGAGAGCAGTTCTGAGCTGGGATGGTCTCCCCTTACCTGAAATGATGCTGTGCTCCACCCTGTGCCTCTCCATGGCCAGGAGGTACCTGATCCACAGCCCAACAGTCCAGGGGCAGTTCCGGACAGCGCGGTCGTGGGCGGATAAAACCAATTCCTTCACTTTCAGCTGCCTGTCCTGAAAGAATCCCGCATCAAAGTTCAAGTTCCTGTCAGCCAGAGAGATCCCCCCGAGCCAAATCCCAGCTTGTTAAGAGCCCTAGAAATCAGTATTTTCACTTTATGTTTACAAAGCTGAGATGGGTATTTTAAATTCTCCATTCCTAAAAACCCAGGGAACACCTTCAAAGGAGGAAGGATAAGCTCAGGAGAGAAGTACCAAACCACTGAGGTGTTTTGTTTCAAGGAGATAAATATCATAAAGGCCCTGAGTGCATTCCCAACTGTTGCCAGAATGTCCAGGATACAGAGAGGGAGCACACACAGCCTGTTCATGCAGGTGTTGTTCCACCTGGAACCTGCTGTGTCCAGCTGGGAAGATAAAGAGAGGACAGAGCAACTGAGCCTGGATAAGCTCCTGCAGGGAGTCCCCCTGATCCCTTAATCCAGCCACCTTCTGGAGTTCAGGATCTGCTGCAAACTGCACTACCAAACCCCCTGGAAACACAGGCTGAACATCTATCTGGGTTTGCTTCAGTGCCCACACCCTGTAATTCTGTAGAGAAAAAACACAGCTAAAGGAAAGTGAGAAATGCTCCCTTGATCAATAAACACAGCCCTGACAACAGCAGGAAAGCAGAGGTGAAGTGAAAATCAGTTTCTGAAGGATTTACAGACTGAAGAATGGGACTGAGGTTTGTTTTGTTTATCAGCCCCCGAGACAACAAAACAAAAAAATAAAACCAGGAAAATCAATCTGCAAACAGTGGTGGGGTTATTTCCTTACCAAATACTGGTTGTAGCGTGCCCAGAGATCTGGGACAAGGCAGTTCTCAGCCAAAGCTCTCTCATAGATCAGCTGAATCCGAGCTGGGTCACCTGCTTTCATCTCAAAATCAATGTAAGCTTGGTATTCTGCCAGCTTTGGGGTTTCAGCACCCAGCTGGAAAACAACCAGGGAGACAAAACAGCAAACTCTTCAACAAAGCAAGACTCCAACAGTTCAGCTGTTCCTCAGAGCAGGCCTCATGCAACATTTCACACAGGATTTGTCTCTAAATAGCAGCAGCTTTTGGTTCTCACACACCTCAGAACAGGTCTGATCCCTGACAGATCCCTGGTTTTATTCCCCTGAGCCCAGCATCCTTATTCACGTTGGAAAACGCATTCAGTGTACTCTTAGGGTGGCCTGACACACTCAAAGCATTCAAGAATTCCCAGTATTCCCAGTTGTGAGGCTCCCTTTGCCTCCCATTGCTGACAAATCCCCCAGCCATACTCAGCTGCTTTATTTCTGGGACAAAAAAATAATAAATTTGGGGGGAAAAAAATCATCCCAAAGCAATTCCTTCTTAGTTTTAAAGGGAGGGATAAGTGACAGCATTACCAGTGCCTCCTCGTAGGGTTTACACTTCTCCAGCTGCTGCAGAGCTTTTTTGTAATTCTTTATTGTTGCTTCTGGAATTGGCTCTTCTGACCACTCCTCATATTCAGCATATGAAGCCTCCATGTCTATTAAAACAGGAAATCCCATCAATAACGCACTTACGGGAGCAAAAATTCAGATTTCAACCTGTGTTTGCTTCTAACACATCTTCCTATTTTTATTTATGTCATAGTTGTAATTTATTTATAATAAATATTTCATTTTTTTATCCCCTTTTGGTCTTAACTGTCCAACTGCTGCATTCTTAAAGGACTCAGACACTTCATCTCAGTGTCCTAAAACAAATCAGGGCAAGTTGTATTAAAGCTGCTGATTTGGATTTAGAAAACCAAAGTGGCAACATTTTCCCCAAGGCTTTAAAGAAAAGAGAAGCCAAATTCCTTCTACATGGAAATGAAGTCAAAAAAAGTGTGCTTAACCTTCTTCTGTGAGCAAAGCAGCAAGAAAAGGGATTTGATTGGAAAGTAGGAACTAGGAAAGGCAGAATTCCAACAATCCAGCTGCCAGATCCTAGGTTTTTATGCAGCAATCACAGCTGAATTCCTCATTTTTAAGTCACATTTTGTGCTCATTATTTGCACTTTAAAAAGCCTCCAATTCTGCACTGAAGAACCAGATAATCCAAATTTCAACAATAAGTAAGAATATTTCTGATCCAAAGGGATCTGTGCCTCATCCAAGAGAACAAAAGGCCTCCAGCTGCACTTGGTGTGGCTGTGCCAGGAGAATCCTCATGCCTGGAGCACTGCAATCCAGCTGATCCCTGCCCTGTCTCCAAGCATTCCTGCTCTTACCCAGCAGTGGGATCCCCAGCTGGCGTCGGAAGAGCGTGTGGATCTTCTCGAGCTGGCTGCACAGCACCTGCTGCTGCTCCGGGGATGGAATGCTGCCAGGGGCTGGCTGCAAGCAAAAACAGGGAAATGGAATCCCTGCCCTCCAGCCCCGGCTGATGGACACCACAAGGAATTGTTTATGAGCCAGGGAAGCTGAGATCCAAGCAGTTACACGATCCTTGAAAGGAACACACAACCTGCATTTCGGTCACTGCCGGGAAAGGTAAAACTTGGGAATTGCTCCACTGGGAAGCTGGATGAATGGGAGAAGCATTCCTGACCGAAAGCTGACACAAGCACAGGGAAATGATCACCTGGGAACAAGGAAGCAGCAGGTGATTGTGCCATTTCACAAACCCACCACGCTGCCAGAGAGGGTTTCAGTAAATCCCTGGGGTGTGGGGAGATGATCTAAAACTTCCAGCCTTAATTGTGTTTGGGAATGAAAGGGCATTCTCCTGTTACTCCTTTGTTAGGGCATTCCACAGAACAGGGTTGAAAAGGACCTTTAAAGATCAAATAGTTCCCACTGTCACCAGGAGCAGGGACATCTTTTAACTTTCACCTCTTATGTAGCAAACTACCAAAAATAAAGAAATCTTCACATTTGGCCAGCCTGTAAAGGTAATTTCTGCAAAAATCAAACTGTACATTCCAGGGATAAAACACCCTCATCCAAAAGTCACAAACAGTGTGGAATAATGAATGAGTCAAAAGCAAGCAGAGAACAATCTAGAAAGTTAAACTTGACTCTGTGCAGAAACAGCCACTGGCAAGAACATTGTTTAATAATGGAGTAATTTAAAGCTGCTGTTGGCAGTTCAATCAGCAGCAGAGCAAAGCTTTGCTCCTGGATTGGAAATTCTAGGATTTTATTTAAACACAAATCCATTACTTCATCAGCCAATTACACAGAATGATTTCCCAGGAGCAGAGGATTGGTTTTTACAGCTGAAAAGAACTAACTGTGAGACATCGCAGGCCCCTTTTCCAGAGGAGACAGCTCCAGGTGACTCCAGGAGCTGCAGCACAGCTTTTTTTGGGATGGGGACCCAGGGAAAGGGGCTCACCTGTGCCGTTTCCAGGATGGCATTCTCAAATTCCCTGTATGCCTCCCACAGAGCCGTGCCCTTGGTCACGTGCAGCCCCACGGCCGTCAGTGCCCGCTCGAAGATGGACCGGACCTTGTCAATCCCTCCTTCCTGCCCAATGCCTCCAATGGAATACTGGGCGTATTCCAGCCAAATCTCAGGACCTAAACAAGGCCAGGAGAAACAGGTGACTTGCTCTCCTTAAAGATAATAATCAAAAAGGCAGCTCCGCTTCTCAAACGCCTCACGTGCTGTGTATAAATAGAGCAACGCGTGGTAATTTTCTTTTTTATCCAATAAAGTTAAAACGTTTGGGAATTGTTGGTTCAGCAGCAGCAGCCACAGTTTCCTTCTGGAAGGAGTCACTCCTGTGGTTTTAGTGACAGTGACTGGCCCTGCCTGTCACCTCTGCTACACAAACCCTATCAGGGATGCACCAAGAGCCCCCAACAGCAAATTCCCTTTTCCTGAGCTGGGACCACAGAGCTGTCACATTCCCAGATAATTCAGACTAAAGCAGCTCCTCCTTCTCTTTCCAGACTCCTGAATTTGCCTGATCAGCAACTCCTCAACCAGATGAACCCTGAAGGTGAGGGGGAGGTGGGAGAACAGCACTGGGCTGCCTGGCACCATTCCCAGCAACACCAAATTCCCTTCCAGGACCCCCGGGTTGGGACGACCCAACCAACAGATGTTGGATGGCACATCTGGGCTCCAGAAGTGCTTCCAAACCTCAAATGCAATGCAGCAAATCCAGAGGATACCTCCTCAGTTCTTCAACTCCATTCCTTCTTCCTGAGGGATCACCAACACCAGCTAATTTCACTGATGTGACACTTTATACAGAGCTTGTGTGAGGGATTTACCTCCATATTCCCAAGGCCTCCACTTCCTCAGGCTTCATTTTTCCAGTCCCTCACCCCAATTCCCAAAGAACTCAGTTACTCAGTGATTTATACCCAAAATTGTAAGCTAAAGCTGCAGCAGCTCCTGAGTCATGGAGAAACCAGATCACATCCTTCCCTTGCATCACTTCACACTGAGATTGCAGAAATTAATTTGATATTCCCATCCAATTTCTGTATTGTAACAGAAGGAAGAGACTTTCCTACGAAAAAGTAAGTCCAGTTGGATGGAACACAACCCATTTTACAGCACCTGAGTGACTTACAGATGTAATCTTTGACAGCCCTTTCAAACAGCTCATAAACCTTCTCCCGCTCACAGCTCTCCGAAGCCATTTTTATCTCATCCTTCAACCAGTCCAGCCAAATTTCTGAAAGGAAAAAATTCAGAATACATCACTAATGTTCAGAAATCATAAGTTATGTTCCATCTGGTGAGGTTTTTATCAGAGTTTTTAGTAACAGACTTAAAACCAAGGAGAGGGGCCACAGTAAAGACAGGAATTTTAACCTCCACAACAATTCCTGATTAATTTCAAATAAAAGGTGGGTGGAGACCTTTTAAATTGGTGGCAATTAAGTTCTTTTTTATTAAAAGGAAAAGCTGGAATTTCTCAGGACTTAAAGCTCATCCAGTTCCACCCCCTGCCATGGGCAGGGACACCTTCCACTCTCCCAGGTTGCTCCAAGCCCTGTCCAACCTCACCTTGGACATTTCCAGGGATGGGGCAGCCACAGCTTCTTTGGACAACCTGTGCCAGGGCCTCACCATCCCCCTCCAAGACTAAAATCCCACTGGCAGAGCAGGCTCTGCAACATTTACACTGATTGTGTGTTATGAAAAAAAAAGAAACCCCCACTTCAAAGATCATCCAAAACTTCCAACAGGGAATATTCTTTGCTGCCGGTGTAAAAAATCACTTTGGGCAGGAGTTTGCTGAGCTCTGGATCACATTCCCTGACTGAGGCTGCTGAAACCTGGCCCAAAGGTGTTATTTCGTGACTGAAGCACTTTCCAGAGGCGCTGCTTCACCTGTGGAGAGCAGAGGATGCTCCATACCTTCAGTGAGGGGGAAGAGCTCGCTCATCTTCTGCCGAGCTCTGCGGAGCTTCACCAGCTCTCCCTCCTGCCGGAGCAGCTTGATCAGATCCAGGTGACAATTGTAGTCAAAAGCATTGATGGAAAGCTTTAAAAAAATTAATAAAAATCCATTTTGAAAGCAGCGTTAAGCAACAGACATGTAGGAATCAAAAAACAAACCACACAAATCTCATCGTGTGACCACACAGCCAAAACAACACTGAGTTGCACCAAACTTCACTGTTGTTTCCAAGGTGCTTCCAGGGCAAACAGAAGCGTTTACAAAAAACATCTTTAAGTTTAAAAAAGCTTTAGAGCTAAGGTTAGGGCTTGGTTCGTGGCTTTAAACTTCAAAGGTTATTGTTCATAAATCCCAGTGCAGCAGCGCAGCAGCTTCCAGTTGCAAAATAGACACAAATGAAGTCTTTTCCATATCATGGAATATCCCGAGTTGGGAGGGACCACAACAATCATTGATCCAGCTCCTGGCCCTGCACAGACACCCCAACAATCCCACCCTGTCCCTGGGAGCGTTGTCCAAAGGCTCCTGGAGCTCTGGCAGCCTTGGGGCTGTGCCCATTCCCTGGGGAGCCTGCTCAGTGCCCAGCACCCTCTGGGGAAAGAAGAACCTTTTCCTGATCTCCAACCTAACCCTCCCCTAACACAGCTCCAGCCATTCCCTGGGTCCTGTCCCTAATCCCAGAGAGAAACATGTTTTAATTTCTTCAAGGGCAATAAAAACCCGCGTGCAGCCGGCTCAGCTTTCTCAATGAACACGAACTGCCCACCAGGGCTCCCCTCTCAAAAAACCACCCAGTTTTCACCTCAGACTCAAAATATTCGCGCCATAAAATTACCGAATATCCCGAGCTGGAAGAAATCCACAAGGACCATGGAAATCCACGTCCTGACAGTGCCAGCACCAAACCACCAGAACAGACACAGATTATCCTCCCTTCCCGCCACACCCGCTGCCCCGCCGGGCCCACCTGCTCCTCCAGCCGTTGGATTTCGGCCTCGTTCTCCTTCTCCTCATCCTCGCCATCCCCAGACGAGTCCGAGTCGCCCTCATCATCAGAGTCTCCGCCCGACTCGGGGTCTCCCTCTGGCAGCCGCTTCTCCTCCTCGGCCGCCGCCTCAGCTCCCGCCGCCGCCATCTTATGCAGCTCCGTTCGCCGCCCGCCGCGCTCCGCCGGCAGCCGCGGCTGCCCCCGCGCCGCCCGTCCCACCGCCCCGCCCCGCCGCCGGCCGTACCGTGCGGAGAGAACGGGGATCCTCCGCCCGCACCGCCCCGCGCTCGGCCGCGCACCAGGGCAGCGCTGCGCTGAGTGCAGCCACGGCGCGGCCCTTTGTCTCCTGGGCCGCAGCGCAGGCAGCGCCGCAGACACCCCGCTGTGTGGCCATCAGGGGGCCTGCGAGAGGGTCCGTGGCGTGCGCGGCGCCACTCGCCCGCCATATTGAGTGTGGCGCCGCATCCCGCACACGCGCCGGCTGTCGTGATAAAAACCCTGTCGCGATTGAAACAGCGTTTCCATCGTTTATTTATTGAGTGATCGTTTTAGCGGCAGCGCGAGGCCCCTCCCGCAAGCAGCCTCCAGCGCTCGCGCCGCCTGCGCGGCGAACGTGTGACCGGGAGGAGACGCGGGATCCAGAGGCGAACGGGCGTCAATGGGGCGTGTCCGGAGGAGCGGCCAACCCGCCCGAGGTTATAAAGGGGAGTCGGGCACCGGCCGTCCCCTCAGTTAACATGGCGGCGCTGAGGGCGGCGGGGGCGGCGCTGCTGCGGCCCCGGGCCAAGTCGGCCCCGGCCGCGCTGGGCTACCACAAGAAGGTGAGGGGCGAGTGAGACACGGGGAGGAGCGGGGGGGATGAGGGGTGGCTCTGGCTGACAGGGTTCTTTCGCAGGTGGTGGATCACTACGAGAACCCGCGCAACGTCGGCTCCCTCGACCGCAACGCCAAGAACGTGGGCACCGGCCTGGTGGGCGCCCCGGCCTGCGGCGACGTCATGAAGCTGCAGGTGACCTTGGGGACCCGCTGGGGCACCTGGGCGGGATCACATGGGGCTGCTGTGAGGGTCAAACCTGCCCGTGTCCCTTCAGGGCTTCCCTCACGGCCGCCCTGACCGTGCCTTGTGCCCGGGGCAGGGCCCGTCCCGCTCCCCTGGGCCTCGGGGAGGGGCCTGGCCCAGCTGAACCGGGCGCTGAAGTGTCACCAAAATGCTCCCGCAGGTGGAGGTGGATGAGAACGGCAGGATCGTGGACGCCCGCTTCAAAACCTTCGGCTGCGGCTCGGCTATCGCTTCCAGCTCGCTGGCCACGGAGTGGGTCAAGGGGAAAACGGTGAGGGAGCTCCGGGAAAAGCTTGAGAGCTTCCCACGTGCCTGTGTTCTCTGTTGGGATCACGTAGGAAGCACTGGCCAGGGAATCCCAGCACTGCTTTGTGCCGTAGAAGTGACTGCCCGCACTGTCAGGGCTTTGGAGAGCAATAGTTGCCTTTTCCAACAACCAGCAGAGAATCCTTAAGGTTGGAAAAGCTCTCTAAGAGCATCAGGTCCAGCCATTCCCCCACCACTAATTATGTCCCCAAGTGCCACATCCACATGTTTTTGAACAATTCCAGGGACAGTGATTCCACTGGGGAAGTACTTTGTGTTTTATGCAACAAGACCACCAGGCTGATGGCAGGTCCTGGAAGAAATTTTAGTTCTAAAAAGTCTTTAAATCATATAGCTCAGTTTTTAAGCCAGCAACAAATACACCTCAGTGTTAGAGGATCAGCAGACTTGGAGCAGCCCAAGTGGGAACAGTCTGTGACACTGATGTGTGCATCTGACACTGCTCAGTCAGAGATTCCATAATTCCCACATCCCTCACTGCCCTGGGCAGCTGAGATGGTCTTCCCTGTGGATTCTATTGGCTCTGGAGCATTAAACCCTCTTAGCAAACACAACAGGGCCTGTGACCACCTCTGCTGTGTTTCAGGTTGATGAAGCCCTGCAAATCAAGAACACAGATATTGCCAAGGAACTCTGCCTTCCCCCTGTCAAACTGCACTGCTCCAGTAAGTGAAAACCTGGGATTTCAGAGGGATTCTCTGGGAATAGCACAGATATTTCTGGGTGTTGTTTTCCAAAATAGTTTCTGCATGAGGTTGGCCTTAAGAGGAATCTGATGTTCAGATTTCAAGGTTAATTTAAGAGTTTTCAGATCTTTTTAATATTTTGGAGCCTGTGACTCAGCAGACTGATAATAAACAATCAGCTTCTGGATTATATTATCTGAAATTAGATTATATGAATTCAGCATGGTATGAATTCAGTATTTTAGGAATTCTATTCAGATTCTACTCCTGAGATCCACCCTGGTACTGCTGTCCTGGATCTTTTGTCCTAAAAATCCTTCCATTGCCCTTAAAATCCTATTTTTTTCACTTTGTAGTGCTGGCTGAAGACGCCATCAAGGCTGCCTTGGCTGATTACAAACTGAAGCAGGATCCAAAGAAAGAATCCAACAAAAAAGCCGACGATGCCTGAACTGCCTGCGGAGCTTCTCCTCCCTGCTCTTCACTTTGCAGTGCAATTCCCGAGCTGTAGTAGGACCCTGTGCACTACTCGAGCTGTAAGATACGCACAAGTTACGCACAACGTGTCCCTGTGGTGTCCAGCCACTCCCCAGTGCTCACACGGCCAGGATGGGAGCTCCTGGCCCCACTGGAATGCTGTGGGAAGACTCTGCTCCGGAGACAAAACCCCGCTCTGGCCGGTACTGGAAGGGCTGCACTTTTTTTTTTCCTTTTTTTGGGGGGAAAGATGTTTAGTTTTGCCTAATGTTTTATGGAATTTAGTGGGAAGCATTGCCTTGGTGTGGATGTGTGTGTGTGTGAGAGCCCTGGGGCCGCGCTCTGACTCCGCTGGGTCGGGGTTGGTTTCGCAATCCGGGTGCAAATTCCTGCTCTCCGAGTTCTGGGACCTTCTGCAGGTGCCAAAGGGAAAAGTGGCCAGGAAACACTGGTGGTTTCTGCTCCCATCCTGTCACCACTTAAGTTTTTCAAGCTCCTGTTTGAGTAACAAGCTGAATTTTGGGGTATTTTTTCCAAGAATTCCACCTTTGCACTCACCAGGTGCTGTTACAGCTGTAAATCCTGGGCTAGAGGAAGGTGGCCCTGTCCGAGGAAGGGGTTTGCAACTGGATGAGCTTTAAGGTCCCTTCCAACCCAAACTACTCCAGGATTCTATAAAACACACTCCCAGACTGGAACCCCAGTGGGGAACAGCAGAGCTGGAATGTGCAGCCGAGGGGGGGGAGCTCCCAGAGTTCCACTTTCCAGGGGAGCATTTCCAAAACAAGCAGACAACACACTGGAAAACTTCACT
Source organism: Atrichornis clamosus (assembly GCA_013400975.1). Taxonomy (NCBI): domain Eukaryota; kingdom Metazoa; phylum Chordata; class Aves; order Passeriformes; family Menuridae; genus Atrichornis; species Atrichornis clamosus. The sequence continues at coordinate 70,165 of WBMZ01005891.1, forward strand.
TCTTTAAGCTTTTAACACCCCCCAAGACATCTCACTTCCATTTTTTCTTACTGAGGGTGTTGTTAAACGTTTAAAACCACATTTAAAAAACAATTGTCTCATTCTGCTCCTTCTGGGCACAATATTTGTCGTTTTTAACACAGAGGTCACGTTGCTGCTGAGTTTTGTCACTCACAAGATCCCTCTTGTGGTTCCTCAGCTCCTGGCACCCTCCTGCAGGAATGTGTCTCACTCTCAGGGAACAATCCTGCTGTTTCCCAGTTAAAAAAAATCAGGGAAACTTCACCCATCTCCCTCTGCTCTGGGGCAGAATCAGCTCTTTGTGCCAGCATGTTCTTCCGAAGAGAAGGTTGTCCTGAGGCAGGGATGCAGGACAAAACACAGGGATACAGGAATATGGGGTTGCAAGGATACAGGGATGTTCAGCTTTTCTCACCTTCCAGATTTCCCTGCCATCCCCACTGGAGCAGCTTCATCCCAATGCCATGGCCAGGCCCCTCAGCCCCCCCTTGGCACCCCCACCCCGCTGTGGGTACAAGATAAAGGTTTCCTGGAAGTGGCACGTGACCTGCTGATCTGGGCACTGATAACGCCCTCCCCAGGGCTCCACTGCCCCTGGAGCCCAATCCAGCTGTGCCCCAGCACCCCTGGAGGAGCAGAGGGACACAGGGACTGTCCCCGGGCCACCCCACAGCTGCAGAGACACACAGGAGAGGAGCTGTGGGAGGAAAGGTTTATTTCTGGCTGAAGGGTTTAAGGAAATGAGGCCAAAATCCAGCTGGGCTCTGCGGTGGAAAAAGGAAGGGAGAGTCCTAAATCCTCACCCCTCCTCCCCTCGGGTGGCCAAGTCCATGTGGCCACGGTGGCCACAGCCACGGGCAAAGCCAGCCCGTGTCCTACAGACCCCCCAGCCCTGGTCCCATCCCTGTTCCCAGAGGGACACAGCTCCCAGCCAGGTGCCTGGCACGGACCAGGATGCTGCTGGTTAGCAAAATAAGATTTCGGAGGAAGCTGGTGGCACAGGGAAGGCAGAGTTGGAGCTGGGGGGATTCACCCACCCAGTTCCCAGGGATGGGAAAAACCCCATGGGCAGCAGGAGCTGGGGCTGACAGCATTCCAGCACTGGGGAAAACCACTGGCTGGCAAATCCCCCCGTGGCTTTGCCACAGCATCCCATGGGCACGAGGGTCAGGGAGCCTGGGGGAATTGGGGAAATACGGGATCTTCATCGGGGCTTCCTTGAGCCACCACGTACATACGGAGCAATGATCCACCATGTCCATTGTGTATCCCAAACCAGCAGCTCCTCAGGCTTGCCTGGGACCGTGTCCCTGCCTTACATTCCAGAGGGGGCCGGGGAGCCATCCTGGGATGCATCAGGGGTCTCCTTGCCTCCTGCTCCCGCTGCGCCCACCGCTTCCTCCACCCCTGGGTTTTGAGCAGGGGGCTTGTGCTGCTCATCCCCCAACTTCTTACTTCCTTCCTCCTCTTCCTCCTCCTCCTGGGGGGAATTCTGCTCGCCCCGGGCCCCGTTGGCCCCCGGCGCCTTGGGGGGGGATTTGAGGTTCTGGGCAGCAGCCAGGATGTCCGCCTGGAGCTGCCGGCTGCCGTCCAGCGGCTCCTCCGCGCCGGGCTCGGGGGCTTTGTCAGGCACCTCACTGAAAGCCCGGGCTCCCCCCGACTTGTCCCGCTCATCCACGTATTTCTTCTTGGGAAAGGAGGAGGGATAGTAGGCGGACGCCTTGTGCTTCTGCCGGACGATGACGGCTGCGCAGATGATGAAGAGGAGGACGAAGGACAGCGAGCCCACCACCACCACCAGCAGCAGGTACTCCTTGAAGAAGTCCACCAGCCCGTCCAGCACGCCCGGCGCCGAGCTGTTGGTCACCGTGGTCCCCGGCGTGTCCCCGGCCGTGGGGCCGAGCCGGGGGGTCACGGGGAGGGCGGGCGGCGTGGCCGACGCCTCGTCCCCGTCCCCGCTGCCCCCGGTGTCCGGCAGCGCCGGGCGGGGCCGCGGGGCCGCC
>WBMZ01005892.1:0-44643 GCA_013400975.1 Atrichornis clamosus
ATTAAGAACCTGATCTTAACACCCAGTGGGTGAATAAAGTCTCATGGCTTGTTAGGGACATCTCCATATCCATGTGTTAGGAGATAAACACCTTTTGGATCTGGCCTTGTGGACCTAAGGAGTCACTGACTTCCAGAAATGCCCTGGATCATATTAGATGGGTAAGGAACCACCTGGTGCATCCAAAGAGTTACAGGCTCGAGGTCCAAATGGAAACCAGTAACGTGTGGGTCCATACTGGGACCTTCACTGTTTAATATCCTCTCCAGGAACATCAGATGGTGGGACTGGGTGGGGAGACCTTATGGAGGCCTTCCCACATTTAAAGGGGCTGATAGGAGAGGTGGAGGGAGACTTTTTAGCAGGGCCTGCTCTGCCAGTAGAAGGAACAAGGGATTTAAAGTGGAAAAAGGCAGTTTAGACTGGACAGAGGAAACGTACAATGAGGGTGATGGGACTAATGCTGAGGATAATTAATTAAGGCTGTGCTTGGAAATGAAGCGAGATTTTAACAGGCCCCAACAGTGATGGGAGCCAGGGATGGGGCTAAGACAGGGCTTAAAGGGAAGGTGGAGAAAGACTTTGTACCAGGGCCTGCTGTGACAGGACAAGGGCTGAGGATTTTGAACTGAAGGAGGGAACAGTTGGCAGGGTGGCAGGGGATTTGTTGGGCCAGAAGTTCACACAAGGAAGCCACAGATGTGCAGCAGGAGCAAACAGTGACAGTCAGGCCACAACCCTGTCTCTGATGGGCTCTGCAGTGCCCTGGCACCCCCAGACCAGCACTCCCTGCCCTGCTGCAGGACACTGGTGTCACCCAGCCTGTCCCAGGGTTTGGCTCAGCAGCACAGACTTTCAGGAAGCACCTCTGGGTTTTCCTTCACTCAGGTTAATTCTGCCCCAGGAGGAAATTCTTTGCCAGGCTCCCAAGTCCTGTGGACACCTCAGACTACGAAACTTGGTTAACTAAAGATAATCAGGGCACTCAGGTGGGTCAGTACCTGCCCAGTTCTCCCTTTGCTCAGCACAAAGGGAGGGAGAGGAATTTAAACCACTTTTCTGTCCCTGAACTCTCAGTCCCTAAAAGATCAGAGAAGGGGAAGAGATGACACCTCCATGGCTGTGCTGCCCCTTATCCCAGGGGTGGGACACCCATCCCAGGCTGTGACAGTGCCTGGAGGGGCAGCAGGGAGTTCTCCTGCTCTCCTGGGATGAGGAAGGTGAGGAACAGGGTTTAGGGAGGTGAAAGCCAGGCATCCCAAAATCAGCTCCTGTCAGTGCCAGTGTGTGCTGGGTGCAGCTCCCCTGCTCCAACACCAGGCACCCACAGCATCCTGGAAAATCAGCAGCGATGGCAGAACTTCCAGGTCTGTTCTTGAAGGTCTGATGGAATGTTTCATCACGGCTGCCCTCACCTCCTGTAAAACACCAGGGATGAGCCCCTGGGAGCAGCAGGACACAGGGGAGAGCAGCCCCTGCTGTGCTCTGACACCAGAGTGGTGCCAGGAGCAGGGTTTGGCACAGTTTGGTACAGGGATGCGCTCCTGCTCCAGAAGCCCTCTCCTCACATCCCACATCCATCTGCACTCCCTGCCCTTGCTCTTCACTCCCACTGGACCCATTCACCAGCGCCGCACCCTGGCTTTGCTCTGGGCAATCAAGAGGAGGGAAACTGAGGCAGGATGGAGCTGCAAAGGGCCCATCCCAAGGCAGCTGAACACTGGGCAAGAGCCCATGGGGATGGTCCCATCAACTACAGGAATAAATGGCAGGGAAGAGCCTCAAAGCCACAAGAACTTTCTTATCCCAATTTCCTCCCCAGGCACATGGACGCACAAACCTCCCAGCTTATCCCACACTTGTGGAACAGCCTGAGCTCCAGGAGATGTTGCAGTGAGGTCACTGACTTGGGCTTGCTGTATTTTGGGGCTGGGAAGGGGCCCAAGGCCTGGCACAGCTCCCGGGGGGGCACGGGGCCACCCCATCACCTTCCTATGCCATCCCCAGCTCCCACTGACTGCAGTGGGACCAGGCAGGGCCGTGAGGGCTCAGCCCAATTAATTAAAGCTGAGCTGGGAAATGAAGGGAGGTTTTAACAGGCCCCAGTAGTGGTGGAAGCCAGGAATGGGGCTAAGGCAGGGGTTAGAGGGAAGGTGGAGAGAAACCTTGCACCAGGACAAGGGACTGGGGGGAATGGCTTCCCACTGCCAGAGGACAGGGTCAGATGCGATATTGGGAAGAAATCTTTCCCTGTGAGGGTGGGGAGGCCCTGGCACAGGTTGCCCAGAGAAGCTGTGGCTGCCCCATCCCTGGAAGTGTCCAAGGCCAGGCTGGACGGGGTTTGGAGCAGGCTGGGACAGTGCAAGGTGTCCCTGCCCCTGTTGTGTGGATGATTTTTGAAGGTGCCTCTAACCCAAACCATTCAACAATAACTCAATATCTCCACCTCCTGCTTCTCTAGATTACACCTACCAGAAAATGAAACAGAAAAATACAGAAGGAACTTTTCCCCAGGCTGTTTCACATGAAAAACAACTTAACACAGACAATGCTGACAGCTCCTGAGGGAGTTTGGAGCAGCCACCTAAGACTGAGGCACCTGGGTTGCTCTGTGTTACCAACACAGCCAGGACAGAGATAGGTAAAACAGGAAAAAAAGTCTATTTTATGTGATTCTGTACGAGCAATTAAGACCGAAAATTCATTGCTCCCCACAGAAGCGAATCTCTGGGAGATTCTGTGGAGAAAGGGCAGTGCCAGCCTGGCCACACTCCTGGTGCCAAGGGATTTGCTGGGCCAGCGTGGAAGCTCCCACAGGGAAGCAACAGATGTGCAGCAGGAGCAAACCCTGCTCCTCTGCCCCTGGTGACAGCCAGGCCTCTGACAGGCTCTGCAGGGGCTGCAGTCCCCCAGAACCCCCAAACCTCCCTGGGAGCAGAGCCAGGACTCTGCTCCCACCCCAAAACAGCCTCCCCGGGAGTGCAGCCCTTCCCGGCAGCTCTGCAGCAGGGACATGGAGCCTCCATGGAATCCCAGCGATCCAGGTGCCACCTGGTGTCCAAGCACAGCTCTGCACCGGGGCCCTCTGCACCAAAACAGAGAATTTCATTTCAAATGGAAATAAGGACCCCATCAGGGATATTCCCAGGGATGGGGCAGCTACAACGTCTCTGGGCACCCTGTGCCAGGGCCTCTCCACCCTCACAGGGAAGAATTCCTTCCAATATCCCATCTAAACCTGGTCTGTTGCAGGGGAATCCGTTCCCCCTTGTCCTGTCACTCCAGTTCCTGATGCAGAGCCCTCTCCAGCTTCCCTGCAGCCCCTCCAGATGTGGGAAGGCTGCTGTGAAGTTTTCACCCAATCTTCTCCAGCCTGAACAACCCCAAATTCCCCAGCCCGAAGAAGACCTTTCATCCCACAGAGCCTTCAAAGGTGGCAAACTCCCCCTGCAGCAATCTGGGCCTCCCACATGGATCCTGGAATACTTCAGGTCCCTGTGTGCTCTGCCCTGTCCTCTCTGAGGCAAAGAGGGAATCACCACCTCCTACAAAACTTGGCTGTTTTAGGGAGTACGGAAAGCAGGGCCTTGACACCGCTCAGCCAGGGAGATGTGACAGGGGATTGAGCCTGCTGGGGTGGCAGACAGGGTGTGAGGGGCTTTGAAAGGTCCTACCTTCATCCAGTGTGGTCCTCACCGCTGCACTGGCTGAGAATCTCCTTGGGAGTCGAACCCCATGGAAGCAGAGGAGGTGCAGAGGCTCCCTCAGACCCAAAGCCAAGGGCAGGAGGGGGAATATCCTCATGGAGAACATTCCTCGCGCTGGAACAACCGAGGAGTGGAGGAGCTGGTGGGAAGTCTCCAGCAGCAGTGGCTGGATGTTCACTCAGAGCCTGAAGTGAAGCCACAAGCCGGGAAGAGGAGCCTGAAGCCTTTTCTCTCTTGGTACCTCCCAGGTCTTCTTTCAGCCTCTCCTTCTGCAGCAGAAACAAGAACACGCTGGGGGTCAGCTCATGCTCAGCTGCCCAGAGCACACAGGGAGCACCCTGGAGCACATCCCAGATGATCAGGTCTATCCCAAGCCCCACCCTGCTCCTCACCTGTACCAGGTGATGGCACAGGCCCTGCTCCCGCGAGTGACAGAGGGTCGAGGTCTGGTGAGCAAACTACAGCACAGTGAAGTAGAATCTGCTCCCAACCCCAAAACTCAGTGATTGAAACAGGCCCCAGACACCTGTGGTGGGTTATTAGAGCCATTTCAAGTGTTAGGAAGCTGGGGAATATTTATTTAACACTGTCCCAGTGCCCTCTGTCCATGAAGACTGAACAGGGTGCTAGAGATGCTCTGTGTGTTTCTGTGTCCAGGGAAAAGCCAAGACACTCCAGGGGCAGTCCCTCCTCTGTGTCCAGGGAAAAGCCAAGACACTCCAGGGGCAGTCCCTCCTAGGCCAGGGCTCTCCAGGGCACATTTGGGTGATGCTGAGCTGAAAGGACATGCAAGGGGAACACTGGACAAAGCACAGGAGGAAAGACTCCAGGCACACCCCTCTGTTGTTACATCTGTGACTCAAACCTCTTGAGAGCACAAAACACCAGAGCTGCCTGTGGACAAGAGCATGGTGAGACCAGCTCAAGGAAAAATGACCTAGGGACTGATTTTGGCCTACGGAGGAATTAAAGCCATCATCTGTGTGGACTGACCTCAGATCTATGGACACTACCAAGAGAAAAAGCAAGTGGGGAGCAGCCAGAAGCAGCACCAGGATCACTCAGCCTCTCTCTTCCTCCTGAGGGCACTCCCTCAGTCTCTGACCAGTGGAGCTTCTCGTTGTTTCTCCTCCCTCCAGTGTCACCTCTCCCCAGAGAGGGCTGCAGGAAGGCCTCTGACCTGCTGCACCCCTCCCCAAGCCCCCAGCCCAGATGGATCTCCTCACCCTCTCCCATCTGAGGATGGGAGACTTTGCTTCCCAGCTCCTGCTTCTCCACAATCATCTGCTGCTGCTCCACATCCAGCATTTCCTTCCCAGCCCATGCATCGAGTAGTTTCTCCTCAAAGTTCCTTTTCGTCCTCTTCACTTTGACCTGCAGCTCTTCCACGTGCTCGGTTCTGAATCAGCTGCAGAGGCAACAAACAGGGCTGAGCAGGGATGTACAAGGAATATTGAGCACATAGGGATGGAGTGGTGGCTTCCTTGCTTTTCCTACAAGTCCTGACCACCCAGCCCTCCTGCAGCACTCCAGCCACAGTCAGAGGTGAAGATTCAACCCTCTGCCTAACCCAAGAGGCAAAAAACCTCCCAACAGCCCATCTCCAGCCCAGCAGTGCCAGCCCCAAGTTTCCCAAGGTGCAGATTCCCGCTGGAACACAGCCAGTGACACCTTTCTTGTTGGGAAGGATTCACTACAGTTTTCCCTCACTGTGATAGCTGCAACCTGAGGTTTTTTATTTCAAATTACGACATAAGCCCCATGTACAGGGGCAATCAATTAGGCAGCAGTAAGTGGCAGCACTTGTGGTCCAGACTTAGGTAAACCAGGCTTTAGTTTGATCCCAAAACACCTTTGACTCCAGTTCCACCCTCTGCTTGTTTTCTCCACCTTGGTTGTATCATCTGGGTTATCTAGAAAGAAAAGGAAGGGAAATACAATATAAAACACCTTTTCCTTCTCCAGTACATCCCACAAGCCTCACGATGCCCCAGCCCAACCACTGCAGGGCTGTGCTGTGCCCTTGCAGGGCAAACCCCACAGTCTGCCCTGCAGAACCTCTGCCAGGAGCCTGACATGTCCTCCTCTTAGGGAGGACACCACAGGAAAATGCTGGACTTGATCTGAACTCCAGCAGCACTCCCTGCCCAAATACAGGAGCATTTGATAGGGCTGCAACTGCTGTGCCCTGAGCAAGGGGAGACATGTCCCAAGTGAAGTAGTGAAGAACAGCCTCCATCCCCATCCCAAATGCTGGAAACACACCAGAACACTGCACAGCTCAAGGAAAAAATACGGAGAGAGGAAAAGCCAGAAGCTCTGATGGGCGAGTGCACGGATGGGGTAGCAGGGCTTGCTCCAGGACCAGGATCTGACAGGGCAGTTCCAGCAGAGTTACGAAGTTTAACAAAGACACTGCTGGATTCTGCACCTGGATGGCTCAACCCTGGATGCACGGACAGACTAGGAATGAGAAGTTGGAGAGCAGCTGCAGGAAGGGACCTGGGAGTCCTGGGAATGGCAAATTGAATACGAGTCAGCAGTGTCCTGGCCCGGGAGGGCCAGCTCCACCCTGATACTGCTGCCCACCCCAGTCCAGGGCCTTAGAAACCTCCCCCTGTTGTGCCAAACTCTGCAGGTTGTGCTCTCAGATTCTTCCTACAGCTGATTAAATCCAGCCTCATTTAATTGCAGTCACAGCCAGCCCAGCCTGTGTCCCAGGGAGCAGCCAAAAGCTGTCTGGTGCCAGGGATGGAGAAGTGCAGGTGTGCCACCTTACCTGGGAGGTCCAGGAACGTGGGGGCTCCTCATCCTGGCCTTGCCCTGGCACCAGGAGCCCACAGCCGGGCGGTGCCAGGGACAAACGTGGCCCCAGCAGCTCTGCAGCACTGGAGAGCCAGAGCTCTGCACACCAACCTTGTGTCCCAACACCTCCCACAGCAAGGAAAACCAATCCAGCTTTAGGAACCCAAGTGGGGTGATACGCCAAATTCCCGGCCCTGTTTCAAAAGTGCCACTTTTCAGAGTGGCACTCTAAAAAGAGAAAGCCTGGGCAGTGCTGGGGAAGAGTTGGCTGGGGGGGTTTGCAAGGTGAAGTCATCCCCATCTTCACAGATGAGAGAATTACAAGGGGGAAATCCCTTTCTATTCCAAAGCCTGGATTCCTTCTGTAGACCAGTTCTGCTACAGGGGTGTGCCAGCAGCAGAGGGAACACACCAACTCTGGAACACCAGGTGAGATGGCAAGCTAGAAAAAACTATCTTCTGTTAGGACAAAAGAATTCCTTATTTCCCCCCGAGTCTGGCCAGTCAATAGAGCAGCATTTTGTATCTCCTGATTTGCCAGGAACATTTTCTCAGCTGCAGAACACTAGAAACAAACACAGGTGATCAAACAGGGGTCAGAGCAAGGTCCATGAAGCCCAGTGGCCAAAGAAATGCAGGAATGGCACAGGGTAAGTACAGGGCAAGGCTCCTCCAGAGTACTCATCCACAATTTGCACCCAGAAGTATCTTTGTATTAACAACATCCATTGTGCTGTGCCCCAGAGCCTTTTTGAACCCATAGTCCCAGTACCTGGTGACAAAACCTTGTGTGGCTCAACTCTGTTCAAAGCCACTTCTTTTAAGCTGGTCCTTGGTAGTTTCATTTCACAGAATCATGGAATCACAGGATGGTTTGGGTTGGAAGGACCTTAAAGCCCATCTCATTCCATCCCTCCCAGGGCCAGGGACACCTTCCACTATCCCAGGGTGCTCCAAGCCCCGTCCAAACTGGCCTTGGACACTTCCAAGGATGGGGCAGCCACAGCTTCTCTGGGCACCCTGTGCCAGGGCCTCCCCACCCTCACAGGGAACAATTCCTTCCCCATATCCCATCTAACCCTGCCCTCTGGCAGTGGGAAAACATTCCCCCTTGTCCTGTGTACTCCGCGCCCTTGTGAAATCCCTGCTTTTGTCGTTCCTGTTCCTCTAACAACTAAAACTTGGAAAGACCCGACACCCATGGTTATGACATTATGATGCCTTTCCCAGCTCAGTTCTCCCTCCTCAGCTGAAGGACCCTGATCCACCAAGTCATTCCTCACACAGCAGCTCTGCTAGACCTGTGATCATCCTTCTCCACACCCTGTCTAATTCCATCACAACTTACTGCTCTGGGATTTCTCTGGGCACCTACCGTGGGTAACCCGGACTGCTCTCTTCATGTTTTAGTGACAGGAACTCCAAAACAGTCCCCAAAAGGGCTTTGGGAGAGTGAGAGTGCAAAGTGCAAAGGCTGTTATGGACACTGCAACTCCAAGGAATCATGGTATTTAAAATAATTGCAAGAAAGATTTCTTAAATCAGCTCTGCAGCTTCCTGCAACTGGACTTGGAGGCATAACAGGAGTGTCCACCCCACTGGACCTCTTGAAAGGGGGTTCAGGGTGCTCTCCTCATGTGCAGTGATTCTGAAAACTCACCAGCATTTACTCTGAGGAGAAGAATTCCCTCCATTCATTCATTCAGTGGATGACACTACCCTGCCAGGGATGTGCTTGATCCTTGGGAGAACACGAGCCAAAAATGTGTGAGGATTAAACAGACGAACAACAGGTCAGGTAAGAAAAATACTGCCTCTTATTTAATGTTTAAAGACATCAGTAAACAACCAGAACCATACAGACAGAGGCTGAACCCTCCCTCCTCCCCAAACAGCACATTCCAAACCACCACAGGTACCAGGTGATGGCCTGGGAGAAGGAGCAGTGAAGTCTGGGATTTAGGGGATGGCCAAGGGAAATCTCTGCTGTGTCAGGGCAAGAATAGAGGACTTGGAGGAAGCAGCAGAGAAACATCGGTTGGATACAGCCAAGAGGGAATGGCTTCCACTCAGAGCAAATGGCCCAAATCTCTTGCTGACACAAAGGAGGACCATGTGCGAGCTTGGGAAAGACAGCTGGAAGCTACATTAGAGGTGCAAGACACACTAAGTACTGACCTGGGCAGCCAAACCTCTATTCCACAGGGATTTAAGCCTCTCGAAGAACAAACACAACAGGGAGGTTGTGTCCAACTCAAGGTGTTGCAGAACTCGTTTGTGAATGCTGATCAGGGGGTGGGGGGAAGGAACAAGGCTGTGCTCTGCACACATCCTTCCATCCCGCTCCATCCCACTGCTCCCTGCTCCAGGGACACTCCCAACCCCTACCCCACAACTGGCCTGGTCTTCTCCATTAGTCTTCCTGGAGCTGCGGAGCACCAGCTGGTTAGAAGGGACACCAGGAAGCAGCTCTCAGTGCAGGCTGCAGAGGACAGTGGGGCGGGTACCTGAGTGGAGGCCGGGGAGAGCAGGATGGATCCGGAGCTGCTGCAGAGAGGCAGGGATCGTAGGCACAGCCACTCCAGCTCCCAGCTGGCTGGCAGGAGCCTGCATGGGAGTCATGGAGCGTGGGTCAGGCTCTGAGGGCAGTCACACAGCTGCCAGCCAGGCCTCAGCACAGGTTCCATTCCCCAGGGCGGTGACAGCTGGAACCACGACGTGGTGGCAAGTAAGGGACACGTCACCTCCGTGCCTCTCCCAGGGGCAGGAGCCTGCAGTGGTGCTGCGTCTGCTGCCACCACACGCAATCTGAGACGAAGGGAGGGCTAACTGGCTCCTTCAAGGCCCAGTTCTGTGCTCCAAGCACCCGTGTCCAAGGCAGGAGAGGCCCTGTAGTCCTGAGCTCAGGGCACAGCCCTCAGATCTCAACGTCGCTCTCTTTGTCGTTGTCGTGGTCACCGTCGTAGAACTCGTTGGCAGCCTCAGGCCTGGGGAAAGAGAAATCCCTGTCAGGGAGGAGAGAGAGCACCCTTGGGGCCAGAGCGGAGTGCCTAAATCCTGCTGCCCAAGGTCAGAGGATGCCCTGCACCCAAACAGGCTGTGGAATGTCCTATGAGGAGACCACACCTTCCTACAGAAGCTCCCTGGGTAAAACCAGACACTCAGAAGTGACTTTGCTGCCCATGGTAGGAATGAGATGGTCTTTAGGGTCCCTTCCAAACTCGAATTCTGAGATTCTCTGACTTTATCTGTTCTAGGTCACACAGCTGATCTCCACTGTATCCCCTGCCCATCCCCTCAGGGCCAGAAAGGGCAGCCCATTTCTCCAGAACAAGCTCTGGTACCTGCTGTAGTTCTCCTCAGAGCCTCTTTCCTCGGGATCGGGCTCATCCGTGCGGTCGTAGCTGAGCAGGTCCGAAGGGACATCGTGGATCTGCACGCTGGGAGCGTGGTTCAGCATCTTCAGGTTCTCAAATATGGTCTGCCTGATCTGATCCAAGTACTGCATGGAAGAAACAGAGGGATCACCACAGTGGGATGTGCCAGTTGTCACAGGGCCACAGCTGCCAGCTCCGTTACCTGCCTGCATCACCTACGTGGTGGCCAGGAGAAAAAATTGATGTAAGAAGCCATTTATCAGTGCAGAGGAGGTGGGACACTTAATTCCATCATTGATACTCAAGCACACAGGAAACAGTGAGACAACCCAGCAAGGGTCTCAAGTGCTTTGGGAATTTGACATCCCAGAAGAAAGGTGGTTATTTTTCATTGTTTTTTTCCTGACCTGGGCTCTACACCCTGATTTCACAGATGGAGCATCAACCAGAGAGTTTTGGAATTGGATAGCTGATACTGCAGCACAGCTGCCAGCACTCACCTGCCTGGAGTTCTGATTCTCAATCCTGGTGCTGACGTCAGGGTGAAGGGTGAAGTCTGGAGCGAAGTACTCGAAGTATTCTGGGATGGAAGGAGGCAGAGTCAGAGCACAGAGGGACAGGACCTGTGCAGAGAGCTGAGCTCACCCTCCCACCTGTCTGGGAGAGAGCAGAGCCTAAAAAACACAGTGCTGTACAGCTCTGAGTGCAAGAGATTAGCCAAAACAACAGGGCAAACAACAGGAAATGATCCAAACTACATGATACCTGACACATAAAGCTGTGTCTGCCCAGCAAAGTCTACAAGTGGGTGCTAGGAGAGCACAGAATGGTTTGGGTTGGAAGGGAGCTTAAGGCTCATCTTGTTCCAACCCCTGCCATGGGCAGGGACACCTTCCACTAGAGCAGGTTGCTCCATACACCCTGGCCTTGAACACTTCCAGGGATGACTGAGGCCATCTCCAGGGTCAGAAAGTGCTGACACTTTGGCCCTGGTCAATGCAGAACAGAACATCACAAGTGTTTCAGCTAAGCCAATGAGGAAAAAAGGGAACTCCAACTTACCACTGTATGGGAGCTCCTCACTAATTGCTTCATCTACAAGCAAGGACGTTTCGTAGGTCCTGGAAACGTGGGAAAAGAGGAGCTCAGTCCACTGAAAGGGAAGTGGGAAATGCAGGGACAAACCCCCCAGCCACTGCCCAGCCAGTGCCCCTCAGCAGGCAGAGCAGGGACTCACCAGCACCGTGCCACGTTGCGGACGGTGTAACCACCTCCTCCCAGCACCAGCAGGGGGATGTTGAAGCTCTTCACGTACTCCACACATTCCCTGCAAACCCCAGACAGGAAAACACACAGCTGTCAACTGCAGCACATGTTCACATGTCAGAAATGCCTCCGTGAACTCAAACACCACCGTGGCTGCTGTGATACACCTGGAGCTTCCACCCAGGGAGCCTGAACCACAGGATCACCATCACAGGGTTTGGGTTGGAAGGGACCTTAAAGCTCATCTCATTCCAACACCCTGCCATGGGCAGGGACGCCTTCCACAGACCAGGCTGCTCCAACCAGGCCTGGAACACTTCCAGGGATGGGGCAGCCACAGCTTCTCTGGACAACCTGTGCCAGGGCCTCCCCACCCTCAGAGGGAGGAATTCCTTCCCAATATCCCATCTAACCCTGCCCTCTATCAATAGGATTCCTCCTTGTCTTGTCCCTCCAGGCCTTGTCCCAAGTCCCTCTCCAGCTCTCCTGGAGCCCCTTTAGGCCCTGGAAGGGGCTCTGAGGTCTCCCTGGAGCCTTCTCTTCTCCAGGGGAACACTCCCAGCTCCTCTCCCAGCCNCAGCTCCTCTCCCAGCCTGGCTCCAGAGGAGAGGGGCTCCAGTTCTTGGAGCATCTCTATGTCCTCCCCTGGGCCAGGTGCTGCTCTGAACCATCTTGTACAAAGCCTCATTCCCAGACCTCTTCCAGTCAAACAAATTAAAAAAACCCCCTAAACTGCTGGAAGGTCAAAGCCAAGGCTCAGACCTCAGAGCAGAGACTCCTTAGTCTCTCTCAGATGGTTTCTCTCTGCCCAGCCCTGCTGTACTTACCCATGGCCTCTTATACTGAGGTTAAAACAACCCAAACGATCGCAGCCCAGAGAATCAGCACCACACTGGGAACAGAAAACAAGGGAATTTTGGCATTGCATTCCAGACATACACCATCCCTGCCACCCCAGGGACAGAAGGTAACACAGGGATAGCCCTCTCCAGCCTCTGAAAGGCATGGATGTGTGCAGAGAGGTTTGCTTCCTTACCTGCAGCACTATGCAGGTGGGCTGATAGTAATCTACCACCTGGTTAATGACTGGCTGGAAGAGGTGCTTATAACCTTTGGAAAGAGAGGGAGATTTGTCATGGCTCTGGAGCAGAAGCACCAGGAAACACCTGGGGCAAGGGGAAAGGGCAGGGAACACCTACTTTGGTCATCGATGCCATCTCGGAGGGGCACATTGAGACAATAGTAACGGCCACTCTCTGCACCAACCTCATACATGTCCCCTGCAAAACAGCAGAGTCACAACAGCTCTGAGACTGCAGAGGTGTGCAGAGGCCACACCTGGGCTGGCCTGAGTCTCTTCACCTTATCAGGACCTCTCTTTCCCACAAACAACTACAGTTCTATTCCTCTCCAATCATTTTCTTCCACCATTTCTCCCCGCAGCTCGAATTTTGTGATTTACACTTTTCTACACCAGCAGAGCTTTCAGCGGATTCTGAAGCAGGTTCACACTACAAAGTAAACACCTACCTGTACCAGGGAAGAAATAGTTGCCGTATTTGTGAAATGACACTGTCATGACTCGGTCTGTCAGGTAGAAAGCCTCCTGCACCCCGTCCCCGTGATGGATATCGATGTCGATGTACAGGACACGGGGGTGGTACCTGTGGAGTACAGGAAGAAAACCAGCACCCACCTGAGCACAAATGGTTTGGATACAAGGCATTTGTACACTGTCAAACACACTCAAACATTTTCTTTTGATGTGCCTGGAAATTTGGGGTTAAAGCATTTTCTTCTGATGTGGCTGGAAATGGGTATTAGGACAAAAGGTTTGCAGATGGGGCCAGAAATGTCTTGGAAAAGAACTTGTTTTAACCACCTGGGTGTTAACAAGTTGCAGATTTTTGTTTTCAACATGCTCATAGTTAATCTTTAAGCGCTCCAATGATTTTAATCATATCAGGAAATGAAAGGCAAGCTGGCAAGGAGGAGGTGGGAACACTCATTTCCTCCACATGCCACAGTACTGGAGCACTGTGTCCCAGCTGGTGAGCACCAAAAATTCCAGGCTGGGCTAAATTTACTGGAGAAGTAGTCAGAGACACAAAGACAGAAGCAAACTCAAAATACAGTCACCTGCTGCAGAAATGGCTCCTGGAAACAGGGAACTAAAGAATAGGGACATATTGTAATCTCCCATGAGGGGTAACTGGGCTGTATTTGAGGCCTCTGGTGAATGGGATTAGAAAATGGCTGTGCAGAGATCCACAGGGAAATCCTGAGGTTCCCAACACAGAGGGTACAAGAAATCCCAGTACATCCCATAAATCTGACTTGAGAGCAAGTAAACTTACTACCAGTCATGTAACTATTGTCTGGTCAACTCCAAAACTTTTAAATTCCATAACAACTTATCTCAGACTCAGTGACGACGGGAGCACTTTAGAATACAAAAAAAAAATCCCCAATCAACCAACCAACCAAAAAAAAGCAACAAAAAAATAACAGAGTAATTCAAGAAACAGAAAGTATTTCTGTAACTCTTCCTCCCATTATGAATTTATTTCTCATTTTCTAAAAACAAAAATAACCTGACTTTTCTACTGAGACCGAGTGTCCTTTGATCACCCATGTGTTGCTCAAGTCCTGTTCTTAAGCCACTCAAGAAAGATTTGAGTCATTTATCTGTGTCCAGTGAACCATAACCTGCATTTACCTACAAAAGGCTCGCTGTGGCAAAAAGGCTGAGACTCAGGGGACCCTGAAATAAGTTGTTTTACAGGTGGATGAGAAATGGGATTGAAGAACTCTTCTGTATCCCTTAAGCTCCATGCAGCAGAACTGGAGTCAGATATTCCAATTCTCAAAACCTTTCTTGTGTCTTAAAATGAGGCCCTGGGACAAAAATCAAGTTGTCGGGCTTCCTGGATTCCAGAAAGGCAAAGTAGAGGGGGAAATGGAGAGAGAGAACAGGGGAGCAGCAAAGGGAAAGCACAAAGCAGTCAGGACAGTTCAGCCCTTGCCCCTGTCCTTACTTGAGCAGCTCCAGGATGCCGATAACGATGTCATTAACATAACAAAAGCCAGAAGCCTGGAAGAGAGAGAAACCCAAACAACTTTAGAATGGGATCAACACAGAGCCCCGGCCCCAAAGACAAGAAGGAATACACAGATTTGCCTCATTACCTCAAACTTTTTGGCGTGATGGAGGCCCCCTGCCCAGTTTATGGCAATGTCACAGATCTAAGAGAGCAAAGAGAAGCAAGTTTGAAGTGACAATATGGTAACAACAACCCTGTCCCCACTGCACCCCTGCCACCTGCCCAGCCCTGGGGCCCATGAACACCCCTCTGGCCTTTCCTCCTCCTGAGGAGGCCTTTCCAAAGCTCCAGCTGTGTTCCAAGAGATCAGCACCTCGTACCTTGTTGTTCAGCTGTGTTGCTCCCTGCAGGGAGGCCCCAGTGTAACGAGAGCAGAATTCAAAGAGGCCTGGAAACACTGGGCTGAGAAAGAAACCACAATTCAAACCCAGAACATCTCACTCCTCCCCATTTCTCCAGAGCAAAGCCAGGAATGACACTGCCCAGGGATATTACCTGAGCGAGAATAAAACTCAGTTCTATGTGAAAGAGTTAATTTGGGATCAGAATCACTCTGACCCTGCTTGTAACTCAGTGAGCCCCAGCGGGAGAGTGAGCTGGCTGCAAACACAATGGGAAACACAGGGAATCTGATAATGATTCCTAAAGCTTTCAAGCCAGTCCTGGAAAGGCTTCCCTGCTCCCAAAGCATGCCAGTCTGTCCTGCAGCTCTGCTGGGATGTGCCCAGAGCTGGGACATGATCTGAGGCACTGCCTCAGGAGAGGGGAGCACTGCAGTGGTCCTGCACTAACTCCTCTCTGGCTAGAAGATCATGGAATTCAGAATGGTTTGGGTCGGAAGGGAACTTAAGCCTCACCTCATCCCACCCCCTGCCATGGCCAGGGACACCTTCCACCAACCCAGGGTGCTCCAAGCCCCGTCCAGCCTGGCCTTGGACACTTCCAGGGATGGGGCAGCCTCAGCTTCTCTGGGCAACCTGTGCCAGGGCCTCAGCACCCTCACAGGGAAGGATTTCTTCCCAGTATCCCATCTAACCCTGTCATCTGGCAGTGGGAATCCATTCCCCCTGGCCCTGGCACTCCAGGCCCTTGTAAACAGTCTCTCTCAGTTTTTCTTGTGGGCTACTTCAGGCACTGCAAGGCCACAATGAGGTCACCCCAGAGCTTCTCTTCTCCAGGTGAACAATCCCAATTCTCCCAGCCTTTCCTCACAGCAGAGCTGCTCCATCCCTCTGATCATCCTGGTGGCCTCCTCTGGACTTGCTCCATGAGGTTGATATCCTTTGAGGCCCAGAGCTGGATGCAGCACTCAAATGCTTAAAAAAACCACTTGGCACATTCCAGAAGAACTGGAGGCTCTTCCAGAACAAGCAGAATGTGTAACCCAACAAGCCCAAATCGAGACCTAAAAAGGAGCAGTGCAACATCTGCAAAGAAGGGAAAGGAATCAAAGAGGCTCCATGATCTGATACACACAGGAAGGACACACTCCTCAATCTGGGCAAAAACAAGGAAGAAATGGGACATTCCAGAAGAGCTCTCGGGACATAAGCAAGGCAGGAGCAAGTCCAGAGAGCACGAGCTCAGGGCACTCACCAGTCGTCGCCCACGTTGAAGGCGTTGAGGCTCTTGGTGAAGCCCTGCATGTTGTTGGGGCTCACCCTCTGCAGGAAGTCGATGTAATCCTCGGAGTGGAACCGGCACATGTCGTGCTGGGACGCCTGGTACGGCTTGAAAACCTTCCAGAGACAAAAGCAAGACTTATTTCCCAGCCAAACTTGCATTTCCTTGGACTCTAAGAAATCCCAAGTTATTTGACAAGTGACCTGCATGAGGTACATTAAAAAAATGTTCCAACACCAGCTTCCTGACATTTGTGTCCCTTTAAATTCAACAATTGCTCCATGAAATCTGCTTTCCTGCCCTCTTTCAGCCGTAAACCCATCTCCTGCCTCTCCTGCCTGCAGCTCTTGCCACACATCCTCTGATGCCTTCCTCTCCCATGGCACATCCTGCTCCTTGGGCAGCAAAATAAACCAGCCAAGTCCCAACCACAGCTTTGCCTTCACTGGAAGGACTTTTCCTTCACTGCCCTCCTCAGTCACCAGCTTTTCACAATGTTAAGACCTTGATCAAGGGGTGGTTTCGTTCCCTCTGTCAGATTTGCTGACAGGTTCCAAATTACTTGGAGAAAGCTCCCAGACAGATAGAGGAGTTACATAAGTCTCATTTCCTTTGGAAAGTAAAATGAGGAAAAATGGCCCCGTCCAACCCAGCCTTAGACACTTCCAAGGATGTAGCAGCCACAGCTTCTCTGGGCACCCTGTGCCAGGGCCTCCCCACCCTCACAGGGGAAGATTTTCTTCCCAATATCTCATCTAATCCTGCACTCTGGCAGTGGGAATCCATTCCCTCTTGCCCTGGCACTCCAGGCCATTGTCCCAAGTCCCTCTCCAACTCTCCTGGAATCCCTTTAAGCACTAGAAGTGCTCTAAGGTCTCCTCGGAGCCTTCCCTTCTCCAGGCTGAACAGCCCCATTCCCAGCGGTCACTGGTCCCAGCCCGCAGGTGCTGCAGACACAGAAATGCCACACGGTGCCAGGACGCTGTCACAGCTGCGGGCACAGTCACACAGCTGTGAGCAGCACCATGTCAACCAACAAAGGGGCCCTTCAAACCAGCTCGGGGTGGTCTGGAGGGGATGGAGGTCAGGTTTGGAGCCTCCCACACACGCGGAAGCCCCAAAGCCCACTCTGGTGGCCTGTTATCACAACACCCCTGTCCCAAACTCCCGCCCGGCTAGGGCTGCAGCCCCCGGACACGCGTGGCTTACGATCATCTTCTTGTAGAGCCCGTAGTGCAGCACCAGGCTGTGGGTCAGCGCCAGGCGATGCGGCTTCATGGGGTGCCCCGCGCCTGGAACGGAACCGCGCGGGGATTAACGGGGCTGGGAAACAAACGGCCGGTCCCGCTGTCCGCGGCCGGGCCCACACTCCGAGGCAAGTTTGACAGGAGTCGGGAACGAGGAGGTACGGGGAGAAAGGGGGGAACGGGGAACGGGCTGGGCCACACCCCCGCCCCGAGCCGGCCCAGGCCCGGCCGCGGTCGCAGCCCCAGCCCCATCGCGGCCGCTCTGCCGCCTAGCCCCAGTGCTGCCCCGGCCGCGACAGGCCGCGCTCGCACCGTAGTGGAAGTTCCCCACGTCCGGGTCGTAGAAATAGGCCACGGTCTTCGCCATGGCGGACAGGCCGCGCCGCGCTTCTGCTCACGTCATCATGCCGCGACACGCGCCGCGGGCTGGGGCGGGGCTCCAGACAGGGGCGTGGTCACGGGCAGAGGCGGGGCTGCACGCAGGGGGCGTGCCCGTGGCAGGGGGCGCGGCCATCGCCGCCGCGGAGCCCCCGCGGTCCCAGCGCCCCTCCGGACACCCCCCAGTTCCTCCAGGCTGGTCCCAGGTCGCACCGGCGCCTCACAGCTGCCCTCAAGCTCGCCCAGCAGCTCGCCTGGTACCCACACGCCTGCCTCCCAGTCACCCCAACTGCCCCCAGTTGCCTCCAGCTATCTAGTCACATGGAGTTGCACCACAGGCTCACCTCGTTGCCCTCTACCTACCCCCAGATGCACTTACTTACTCCCAGCTGCTCCCAGCTGCCAGCTGGACTCTCTCCCATAACCCTGTGTCTTCTCCCCAGTCATCCTCAACCGCCCCCAGCTACCCCTTGCTGCCCCTCACCTACTCCCAGTTATGCTCAGCTGCCCCCAGTTACTGCCAGGCGCTACCAGTTTCACTCAGCAGATCCCAGTTGCCCCCTGGATTCTCTTCTGTAGGCCTACAGCTGCCCCCCAGTCTCTCCCAGCTGCTCACAGTCATTCCCAGATGCTTCCAGATGCCTGCTGGATTCTCTCCCATAACTCTACATCTGCTCCCTCAGCTGCCCCCAGTCATCCCTCCACTACTCCTCACCTACTCCCAGTCACTTCCAGCTGCTCCAATTACTCCCAGATACTCCCAGTTACTCTCAGCTGATCCCAGTTGCCAGCTGGATTCTCTTCCATAGGCCTACAGCTGCCCCCCAGTCACCCCCCCGTTGCTCACCAGTTACTTCCCCTTGTCTCCCAGTCACTCCCAGCCTCCCCCAATGACCCTCAGTTGCCACAGCCTGCCCACAGGGGATGGGACAGTGGGGTTCCCATGGGACACATGCACCATGATGGGATTCATCCCATTCTGGGAAGCTGTCCACATTCCCTGAGGGATGGGGATCTGCCACCACCAGCTGCCACCCAGCCAACAGCCCCCAGGCCCCACCCTGGTAGGGTCCAGGTCCTTCTGACCTCTGGAAAGAACCTGTTGGAGGCACTGCCAGGCAGGAGGAAGACAAAAGCCAGGTGGAAAATCCCCGGGGTGTGAAGAGGCAGCAGAATGGGGGGAAAACCTGAGCCTTGTCTGGAGCTGGCGAGTGACGGAAATGGGGCCGTGTTGTGACCAGTGCTGACTGGGAACAGCAGCAAAGATCTGCTCCCTGGGCGCTGGAAAGGAGGAAGGATGAACGGAGCAGGAGCCTTGCCCAAAGACACGGAAAACCAAACCAAAATTGGTGCTTGGTCCTGGTGGTCTCCTGCCTGATGGCTTCCCACGGACAGGAGGTGGGGATGGAGGACGCTGTGCTGGAGACCGGCTGCCTGAGTCAGCAGGGTCTCAGAGAGGGGTAGGAGCTCCAAGAACTGGTTGAGCATGGAGACCATGGCAGATTGGCTCTGGGATGTTTCCCGGATTCTCATTGGATGTTGGGTAATAAAGGTGCAGGGTGGAAACACCTTGGAAGCAGCAAGGGGGGCTTCACATCTGCGTGGGATGAGGTGATGGAAGGATGACATGGAATTCTGGGTGCTTTGCTGGCTGCAGGTGGATGTGAGGTGTGATTAAATCATGGGATTCTTAAATGTTACTTCTGGCTCTCTGTCACCTCCTGTGAGGACGCTGCTCCCTCCACACCGCTCCTCGTGTGGGTTTCCCTTTGGGATGCCAGTCCTGAGCATGGTGATTTAAACGTGCTGAACCACACGGCTGCACTGGGAGCACATGGAGTGTGCTGACGTCTCGGATGGGTGCTCACTCATGACGATTGTCCTGTCCCTACTCCACCAGCTGCTGCCTCCAGATAACGCCCGGCCGGGGACACGGAGCCACACAGGCAGCACGTCCCAGTGCCCCACTGGGAAAACGGGGCGAGGAGAGGAGAAACACATCCCTGCTTCCAGCTGGGATCACTTTGCTGGCTGAGCTCACTTCCTGGAAGCCGGGCACT
The DNA here is from genome assembly GCA_013400975.1 of Atrichornis clamosus. NCBI lineage: Eukaryota > Metazoa > Chordata > Aves > Passeriformes > Menuridae > Atrichornis > Atrichornis clamosus. Next base: position 19,568 of record WBMZ01005892.1, read on the forward strand.
GCTCTGGGCATCTTCACGGGTCTTGGAGCAGAGCAAGGGAAGCATCGGAGAGGGATATTTTTAGATGCTCTTTGTGCTCAGAGAGCAAAAACAGGCTGTGGTTTAACGGCCATTAGCTGCTGGGCATGTTTGAAAAGCTGAAATAAGGGCTCCGGGTTCAGGGACGTGTTTGACACGATGCGATGGAGCAGTTTTGCAGACACGATGGCAATTTTTGGGCCAAGCATCGTAGTGAAGATCCCAGGAGGAGCTTGCCTGTGGGATAGCCGGATCTGGGCAGTCTGGCCTGTTTAGCTGCCACGTGGACAAGCAGCGGGGCTGGGGTGGCCGATCCCCCAAACGGGAGTGTTCGTGTTGTTGGTGGGGTGATGTTTGCTCCAATGGCCGCAGAGGAGGCGCAGGAGAAGAGCGGACGAGAGGTAACGTGGAACTTTGCTGAGACCAGAGCCAGCCAGAGAGCAGGAATGTCCTCCCAGCCTCTCCTTGGTCACTCTGTCCCCTCCCTCCCAAGCCACCTTTTGATGTGGAAGTGTAAAATTTAAGGGCTTCCAGGCAATGGCATGAGAGGCTGGAGTCTGGAAAGGGGGTGGGATGCTAGAAGAAGGGTGGAGTGCTGGAAGCGGGGGTAGGGTGCAGCAATGCGTTAGGTGGGCGGGAACGCCCCGGAGGAGAAAGAACGATTTATTGTGCAGGACAGCGCGCGTGGGCACGAGGAAAATGGGAATAAGCTCACCATGACTTCATCCCCTCAGGGCTCTGCAGAAACCCAGACCTGCCAGTTCCCCCTCTCCAAAGAAACAAGGGCAAGGAGTAAACTGCCTTTGAGGTTTACTTTTTGAGGTCTTCATCAGCAGAGACTTGCATGATGTAGCAGCTTGTTGTTCTGGGGTTTGGAGTCCTCTCCTCCCCTGTGTCCTGGCAATCCATGGTAGGAGGAATAAGTCTTGCTGCCTGGGGTGTTTTCTTGCCAGAGATGTTCCACGCTGGGGCCTGTCTCCCTGCAAGGACAGCAGACAGATGGGTGACACCTATGATGCCTCCTGAAGTCACAGTGATGGACGAGGCTCCTGAGAGTTGACTTGGTCACTTGTGCAGAGGGACAGGAGCCCTCAGCGTGGCACAGCTGACAGCCTGGAGGAGTTGCAGGTTGTCTCATGGCAAGACAGAGTGTGGTGGGATCATTCCCACGAAGGACTGTGTGTATGGGTGAAGGCTTGGTTCAGCCGAGATGGGGTGGTAGGGATTTCAAGGGTTGCGTGTGCCCCTCAGGGTCTGGGTGGAGAACTGGCAGGTGGACAAAGGATGGAAAGCTGCAGGTCTGATTTCCAGCAGCAAAGGAGTGGTGGGTTAAGCCTCCCAGAGTGAGAATAATGTGGTGGAGGTGGAGAAGGAGGTTGTGGGACCACCACGGCTTGAGATTTCAAATGGCTTAGCCACCCCTTTCTTTAGGAAGAAGGGAGAGACATGAGTCTCCCAGGGCTCTTTTTCCACCATCTCCTCGGTGCTGGGATCCCAGTGTGGGTGTCTGCACCCCTCTGCCCCACACGGGCCAGTGTGTGATCAGTCCTGGTCTTACTGAGCCCCACTTCCACCCTTCTCCCTCCCATCGCCAGGGCTCAGTGCCCTAAAAATCACGGAAAGGAGGGTGCCAGGGGAGCTCGGGGCTGGCACGCGTGCGGGTGAGGTTATTCACCCCGGGGCGGGCAGCAGCTTGGCAGCTTCCCTGAGCAACACTCCTGCGTGTCCTCTGCAGCCTCCGGCATTTCCCCGAGCTCCTCTCTGCACCTTCCTCCGCCGAAACAGCTTCGGAGAGATTTTTTTTCTGGGATCGGGACAGGCAGAGAGCGGCACATCTCTTGTGGCAGAGAGCGGCAGAGAGCGGCAGGCAGAAGCAGTTGGCTCCTTCCCGGGGAAAGCAGGCAGGGAGCCGGGGGCCGGGGGCCGGAGGATGCTCGCCGCGGTCCCCAGCCACGGGGATGCGGGGTTGCTAGGAGGCAGGTGAAGGTGAAGGTGAAAAGGAGTGCGCTGCGGAGGACCGCAGGCCCAGGTACCGCCGCAGCGGGGCTGGGGGACAGGCGGGGGGGACCCTCTCTGTGCTGGGAAGCGGAGCCGGCGAGGGGGAATGCGAGCGCTGAGCCCTTGGGAAGGGAGCCGGGAGCGCCCAGGGGAGCCGGGGCGGAGGGAGCCGGCTCGATTCTGCGGGAGGACGATGCGGGAGCTGCCGGCGGCTCGGCCCTCCGCCAGCCCGGCTGCCGCGGCTACCTGCCTGCCGCTGCCGCTGCCGCTCCCGGTGCCGGTACCGGTGCCGGTGCCGGCGGAGGCCCTCGGCCGTGAGTACCGAGGGCTGCGGCGGAGCGGCGTGGCGCGGGAGGATGCTCAGCCATCCTCCGGCAAGGGCGAGCGGGGGATGCCGCCCGCCGCAGAGCCCCGGGCAGGCCGGGGCACCGGTGCCCTTGGGAAGCCTCCTGCAAGGGACGGGGGAGCGCCGCAGCCCGGGGCCGGCGGGCCTGCGGGGATGCTGCCGCCACCACTGCCCTTGGGATGCCTCTTGCCGGGGGCGTGAGGGGCAGCAGTGTCCTTGGGAGACCGTGAGCGGACACCTCCGGCCGCTCCTGTCCTCCGTGGGGCCCGCACCACGCCGGACTTTGCGGGGCAAGAGATGAGCCCTGGACAGCCCACTCCAAGCTGGGAGCTGGCTCTTGCCCGACAGGAGGAAGAGGAGGATGGGCACAGGGTGGGGGTGAGCACCGGGGGCTCTGACCTGCCTTCCACCTTCTCCTAGATCCGCATGTCAGAACAGGACAGCACCAGCGATGGGGAGTTGGACCCCCAGCACAGCCTGTCTATGGTCTTCCTCCTTGTCCTTGTCTTCTTCATCATGGGGCTGGTGGGTTTCCTGATCTGCCATGTCCTGAAGAAGAAGGGTTACCGGTGCCGGACTTTCCGGGACGATCTTGACCCAGATAACAAAGATGTGCAGGCGGAGCACCAGGACGGTGAGTGCTGGGGCTCGGGGGCTCACTGGGGGCTCACTGGGGGCTGGGGGGCTGCCTTTTGCCCGGTGTGGACCGACGCTCCTTATACACTCTTCTGGGATGTGGGATGGGGCTGGGAGGGTCACCTGTCACGTGTGGCTGGGTTGGGAAAAAGGAACGGGGCGGTGAGACCGGCGCGGTGTTCCCTGGGGATCGGGAGTGTGTGGCCCAGGGATCCCTCAGATCTGCCGGCTCCACAAGCTCACAAAGGCTGGTGGTGACAGGGAGGTGGGAACCAGTGTCTGGCTCTTCCCAAGGCAGCATTATCACCAAAAGGTAATTCTCATGAACATCCAGGACCTGCTGAATCCCTGGCATCTCAATTATAATTCCTGTCCCCCCAAGGAAAACATTCCCCAGCTGGGGCACAAGCTGTCCCACTGCCCCTCTGGCATTAGGAGGTCTGGCACGGAGCCAGCATGGTGCTTGCTATCAGTCAGGATTTCTAGTCCCTGCTGTGTTCATGCAGGCCAGGGGAAGAGGGGTGTTTCCTTGATCCCTGTACTAGAAGGGGACCTTGAGGAATTTTTTACCATTTCTTCTGACTGTAAGTCGCTCTGGGATGGCTGGATTGGGAAGTCACTGCAGCATCGAGCGTGGGTGCAAGCTCGAGCCTGGCCCAAGCAAGCTCTGTCGTTTGGTGGTTTCATGAGTCTCTGCTGAAGTGGGGAGGACACATTCCTCCGGCTGCTTCCCAAGCTGGAAACAGCCACATGGTGCTACATAACTCCTCCAGCTTCCATGTGCTTGGGAGGATCAGCACCTCCTGCTGCCATTTCCTGTGCACAGGAGGCAACTGGAGCTCCTCTGGCTCACCCACGGATGCTGCAAGAGTTTCCAGGTGCCCGTGGAAGTGCTCCTCCGGCTTTAATGACTTGGCTTTACATGACAGGGAGACAGTGTCTGAACCTTCCAGGACAGGTTTTGCCCTCCGGAGATACCACAGCCCAAGGAAACATATCCAAGCAGCCCTTGAGCTTTTGAGGCAGCTGCCTGCCAGACCACAGCTGCAGCCTGCTTACAGGAACACCTCACACTGCTGACCAGGCTGGAGGGCCATCCATCCAGGGCTCCTCTCTCCAACAGTGGCTGAAAGCAGTTTGAGATGAATGTTGGGGATGAATTCCACAGCAGAGCCAAGTTTCCCCTCTTTTAAGCTTCTGACAGAGTGCAGCTCTGGGGCTTTCCTCATCAGAGTGTCTTCCCCATTCCTGTGTTTAACAGGTGCCAGTGGGTTGATTTTCTGTGACCGTGTCCTGTTTCCCCTTGGAGCCCTGAGCACTTGCAGCACCCTGTGGCCAGGGGCTCCAGGGCTGGACTGTTCCCACAAGGAGACTCCTCTCTTGACTCTGGAACCTGCTTCCCACTCATTTCTCCAGACATTCCCCAGTTCTGAAGGAGCAACCCCACCCCCCTCTCCCTGTGCACATGGCTGCTGCCTCAGCCATTTCTTTTCCAGGGTGAGGGATCTGGTGTTCCCCGGTGGCTTCCCAGTGTGATGGGGGACACGAGGCTTCTCCAGCGTCTCTGCTGACATGGCTGCTGCTGGGAAGGGATGAGTGAGCGGAGTCTCCAAGCCCCAGCCCTCAGTGCCACGATGTCTCTTTTCAGATGAAGATGCGAATGACGACACCGTGGAGAAGATTGTGAAATGCATCATCCAAAATGAAGGTGAGCACTTCCACGGGCCAGCCCAGAGCCGCGCTGACCGCTTTGGCTGACGCATTCCCGTTTTTCCCTCTCTCTCCAGCAAATGCAGAGGCCCTCAAGGAGATGCTGGGGGACAACGAAGGGGATGTGCCAGTGCCAGTGCCCAGGTGAGGGAAGCTTATAGCAGCTTGTGGCTGCTGCAAAGTGGGGGACAAGCAGCCTTTGGGTCTGCAGATGTTGCAGCCAGCCCCTTTCCAGCTGTTGCAAAGCATCTTCCCAACAAGAAGTCCTGCTCTCTGGAGGGTTTTGAGGAGTGCTTCACCACACTGCCAAGTGGAATAGCTCTTGCCCGTTCCTGTCCTCAGTGGAGGTCCCCTCCAGAGCTGCTGCTCCCAGGGCTGGCTGCAGTGGGGCTGCACCACAGTTGGGGTGTCTCCTCTGGGTGACACGGCCTGTCCTGTCCTTCTTGTATTGCAGCCTTTGTCCCCACAGTAACAGCCAGGACGGGGGCCCACCACATCACCACACGGTGCACCTGGGCTCCACGCAGGCCCCCTGCATCCACTGCAGCAAGAGGAAGAGGCACCCGCTGCAGCGCCAGGGACGCTCCAAGGAGGGCAAAGGCAGGATGCATCCCGGAGAGACCACTGTCTTCTCAGTGGGCAGGTACTGAAATGAGCTTTGCCAGATGCTTCCCCGCTGGAACGAGCACCACGGGGTCTCCTCAGTCCCCCTGTTCCTTCCCCACTCGCCCCAGGCCAGGCTGCCTCTTGCTCTTCCCCGTTGAGATGTCCCAGGAGCAGCTCTGCAGCTGGAAGTCCAGAGGACCCAGGTGGATCTTGCACCTGGAAATGCCTGTGGTTTGTGGCAGGCTGTGATGCACCGGTGGCTTCCCTCCTTCTCCGGGAAGGTGACTCAAGCCTGGGTTTTCCTGCTGAGTCAGTGCTGGGCACAGCCCCAGGTCCGTGTCCTTCCAGAGCCCGCTGTCCCAGCTCCGTGCAAGGAGGGCTCCTCCTGCCCAACTGGGGGCTTTAGGGACCTCATTAGGAGGGGGAGGAGGGGACAGCATGTCCAAGGTGCAAGTTGCCACCTCCTCAGCATGAAAGAGAGGCTGTGCTGCTCCAGGTGGCTGCCTCCAGTGATGTCTGTAATTAGATGACATGGCGGGAATACAGGAATAGGGCAGTGTTCCTGATACTGCCCACAAATGCTTCTCCAGTCCCCACCTGGCCTCACCTCAAGGGACTTCCTGAGCTTCCTGTGGTGTCTGTTTAGTCACTCACCTGTAGTACAGTCTGTGGGCTCGCCCAGGTTGCCCCATTCCCCAGCAGAAATGTTTGGGAAAGTCTTCCAGGGCTTGGCTCCCTATGGCAGTGGTGACTGAGCAGGGTGACAAGCAACTGCTGGTCCCTGGACCCACCCTGGTGAGACACAAAGCTCTGTCATGCTCAAATCCTGCAGCAGGTCTTCAGGACATGAGCCTTGTTGAACCTTCATGTTTCGGTCCAGACAGTCCTGGGAATGCTGAGCCAGAGTGAGCATGGAATCCCAGAGTGGTTTGGCTTGGAAGGGACCTCAAAGTTCATCACATCCCACCCCCTGCCATGGGCAGGGACACCTCCCACTATCCCAGCGGCTCCAAGCCCTGTGCTACCTGGCCTTGGACACTTCCAGGGATCCAGGGGCAGCCACAGCTTCTCTGGGCACCCTGTGCCAGGGCCTCCCCACCCTCACAGGGAGGAATTCCTTCCCAATATCCCATCTAACCCTGTCCTCTGTAGTGGGAAGCCATTCCCTCTTGTCCTGTCACATGGATTTTTCCACCATCACAGCCAGGACCCTCAGCAGGGAGGTGAGCTGGGGTTTCATGGGGAGCTGGAGAAGCAGGGACACATGCCGGACCTCTCCATGCCAAATTCCAGCTCAGAGCACATCTTCCGGACATCGACAGCTCCTGGCTCCCTCTGTGCCCGTTGCTGTCCTTGGAGGTGGTGCCCGGTGAGCCAGGTCCCTGCACAGTTGCGTAGGCTAATTCATTCCCTGGCTGCTGCCCAGCTCCATCCACTCCTCCGTGTTCTTTGTCCGTGCTCTTCCCAGTCTCCTCTCACTCACCTCTGAGTGCCAGAGGGGATGGTCTCCTTTCCCAAAGACACCTTCTCTCATCTTGTTTTCCTCTCTTTAACCCTGTTAATATCCCATGCCACACCACCCTTCTCCACATGAATCATCCCATTTCTCCAAGGCTTTATTTTACATCCTGAATCTCCCTGGTAAAAGGTCTGACTGCTAAGGGACCTATGTGCCCATGAGGAGCACAACGACCTCCAAATTCTGCTTCTGTTTCCAAGCTGGCCCCTTAGCTCTTCCAGATCTTGGATGACTTTCCCAGGACTGTCCTTGCTGCGTCTTATTTACTACAAATATTTTGAAGTACTTTGACTCAAGATTGACCCTACAAGAAAAAGCTTTCTTAACCCACCCCTTGAATTACAGACCCACCCTCAGGGCTTGTTCTTTGTTTTTGGTATTATTTTGGCCTTGGGTGCAGTGGTTGAGAGTCCGACCCCCTCCTACACCTACTGAGTGCTGGTCCTGGTAGGCACAGAGTTGTTCCTGAGGAGTGGAAGGATCCACCAAGATCATCCGGGATTGGAATATGTGGCATCTCAGGTTTTTTAGTCTGAAGAATTATAAAGAGAGGATCTGATTGTTCTCTAACCCTTCCCAAATTGTGCGTGGAGTTTAAATGAAGATGGAACAAGACTCTTCTCAGAGATGCAGGAGGCAATGGCCATGAGTTGCAACAAGAGAAATCCAGAAAAGGTGCAAGGAAAAACTATTTTGCCATGAGAATGGTGCAGCCCTGGGACAGAGCCCTGAGGAGTGGAGGGATCTCCATCCTGAGAGATTTCCAAAACTTGGCTGGACAGGGCTCTGGGCAAACTGCTTGAGGGTGGGAGGGGGCCCAGTTATGAGCAGAGGTCTGGACTGGAGACCTCCTGAGGGCTTTTCGCACTTAAATTGTTCTAAATTTCTGCATCAATGAGGGTTATATGATCTGTACTCCTATGTTATAGAATGATTTACCACTTATCTCAGTGCTTTCCCTAAACCAGTTGTAGTCAGTGGCAGAGCTTGTTCACCAGAGCACCAGTCTGACCCTCTGTCCTCAGCCCCATCAGCCACAGTGTGTCACATCCTCCTGAATCAAAAGCCTCAGGGGTGCTGACAAGGCAGCCAGTCAGGGCCCTCCTGCCTTCCCTCACCAGGCAGAGGTTGGTTATGTTACCTCTTGTGCCCCTTCCAGTCTGAACCCTTCCTGCTCTCTGAATCTGCTCCCGATTCTTCCAGGCTGACGTTGCTCAGTGGCATTACCAAGAAATGGTCCTGCCACTCGTGCCTCCTCCCTGTCCCTCCTCAGGGACCAGAACATTCTTTGGTCTTCCCAAATCACAGTGCTGGTGTCTTATCTCCAAATATCTGGATGGACCTGAAAGGTCACATTTGCTGCTGCTTGGCCTGACCCGAGCAGTCCCGAGCAGTGGGTACCTCGTCTGGAGCTGGAGCATTTCTCTTCTTGACGCCTGCAATCCTGAGCAGCTTTCTGACCACCATGCCGGGGTGTTGGTGCTGTCCAAGGAGTGGTCTCCTTCTTCTCTGCCATCTCCCCTGGCATCTGTTCTTATCTCTTGGATCTCTCTGCTCCTTCCTTCAGAATTGCCATGCTGCCATGTGCTTGACCTTTTGGTCTTGCTCTTCTTCCAGCTCCAGCAGTGCTTGAACTTTGTTTCTGGAGTGGTGCTTTGCCCTGACACTGACTTGCAGCTGAACTCAGCAGAGCCAGGGCCGTCAGCAGCTTTTCCATGTGCGATCCAGCTGCAGGGAGAGCGGGTGTGGGGGGGTCACGGGCTGCACGAGGTCTCTTTGGTGGGCTTGGTGTGCCCTGGCTGGTGGACACCAGCTCACCGCGGAGGAGATTTCCTGTCTGCTGGTCCAGCAGTGGCTGGCAGTGCTTGTGAGGAGGAGTCACAGTGTGAGTCACAACAGCACAAGCACCAGTCAGACTTTCGGGCTTTGCCGACACGTTACCCCTCACAGGCTGAGGGAATTGGGGCTGTTCAACCTGAGGAAGAGAAGGCTTCAAGGAGATCTTGGAGCCCCTTCCAGTGCCTAGAGGGGGTCCAAGAGAGCTTTGGACAAGGGCACACAATGACAGGACAAGGGGGAATGGCTTCCCACTACCAGAGGGCAGGGTTAGATGGGATATTGAGGAGAAATTCTTGCCTGTGGGGGTGGTGAGGCCCTGGCCCAGGCTGCCCAGAGAAGCTGTGGCTGCCCCATCCCTGGGAGTGTTCCAGACCCGGTTGGACAGGGCTTGGAGCAACCTGGGATAGTGGAAGGTGTCCCTGCCCATGGCAAGGGGGTGGAACTGGGTGATCTTTAAGGACTCTTCCAACCTGAGCCATTCTATGAGTCTATGACCCCTAGTTTTTCTCTTCTCCCCATGAGCAATTTTGCATCACCTCTGATTATAAACACAGCCTTTGAGGGTGTCAGACCAATTTCTGCAGCTGTTCTCCTGCCCACCCAGGAGCTCTGAGCTTTTACCTGCTCATGATGCTCGCGGTGGAACCTTGGAGAACCACCCAGGTACCATCCGTCCCTCCAGGGGATGGTGCAAAATGTACTCTGGCAGATTTTAGCCAAACAACTCCTCCTGCCTTTGATCCCTGTACCCAAATCACTGCCAAAACCCTGTTCCTGCCCTCACTTAGGGCACGCTGTCATCCAGGTTGTGTCTCGGAGCATTTCCAACAGCTGTGATCTGTCTTGCTGCTGGGAGGACAAGCTCTGCCCCAGCCAAGATCTGGATTGAACTTTCCATCCTTCTCTGTTTGTTTTGCTCAAAATGAAGGGGAAAATGAGGTTAAGTCAGTGGGGGCATGGCTTGAGTGGGGGGGTGATGGTGCTGGATGAATCTGAAAGGTTGGATGGAGATCAAGGCAAAGGGAGGAGATCCGAGGCTGGAGGGACAGCCAAGCTGGGAATACAGCTGTGGGACAGGAGGGAAAAGATTTTGATCCGTCCTGCCCCCCATTCCAGGTTCCGTGTCACACACATTGGGAAGAAACCCCCTCCCCACGAGCAGCAGGACGGTCCCCTGCCCGCCGGCAGCCGGGAGCAGAGCACGGAGGAGCTGGAGCACAGCAGCGACCGGCTCCAGCGGGAGCGGGCTCTCAACGGGACTGTCCCCACGGGGGGCCTGCAGAACGGAGACATCCAGAAGGGCACCCAGAGCGTCAAAGGTGGGGAGCAGAGCCTCTCCACCACCCCAGCCCCGAACACACCAGCCAGCTCCAGCAGTCGCGACAGCCGGCGGGCGGGCGCGGGGTCCGGCACGGCGGGCTCGCTGCAGGATGCTGGCACCGCTCCCGGGAGCTCGAGCCGCCAGCAGAGGCTCCTGAGCCTACCGGCGCTGGGAGGGTCGAGTCCCAGCATCCCGGGAGAGCTGGCGAGGGAAGGAGTCAGCATCTGCCTGGAGGAGACCGTTCTGGAGTCGGCAGATGAGGTGTCGGATATTCACGGGAGCCTGAGTCTGCAGGAACAGGCTGATGAGTTGGGAAGAGACGACAGCAGCAGGAAGCAGCCCGGAGCGCAGGAGGGGGAACTGCAGGTATGTTCCTCCTCTTCCTGGTCCCCATGTGGTTCCCTGGGCTGGAGGGGGATTGCTTCTTCCCACCCATTTTCCAATGTCTGAGGCAGTGGAGTCACCGTGACAGATTCCCCCTGCAGCACCTGTGCTTCAGGGGGAACGGGAGATGCTGTAGACCCTCTGCCAACTGCCCCTTAGACAAGGGATGCATTTTCCTTTGTGATTATGCTCTCTGGGGACATCCACTGGAATTTTGACCTGGGAGAGCTCCACGGCTGCACATGGTGTCCCCAAAACCGTAGTGTCAACGGGGCCCAACGTGGCCAGCAATGAACAGGCAGGGACGGATTTCTGCAGGAGCCTTTCTTACCTTGAAGTTCAGGAAATGGTGAAGCCAACTGGTCATTTCTTGGCTCCAGAGGAGCTGTGCTCAGAGAGGAGGATAGAAATGGTGAAGCCAACTGGTCATTTCTTGGCTCCAGAGGAGCTGTGCTCAGAGAGGAGGATAGAAATGGTGAAGCCAACTGGTCATTTCTTGGCTCCAGAGGAGCTGTGCTCAGAGAGGAGGATAGCCCACCCTGTCTGCAGCTCCCAGCACCCTGGTATCTCCCAACCTTCCCACCCAACCACCTTGCTGGAGGGGCTGGAGAGCTCCGGGGTGCTGACACCATTTGCTTGGCCATTGGTGCCCCCTGATTTGGGGGATTTGCTCCCTGGAACTGCCTCTGTGCTGTTACCCCTGAGCAAATGAGGCTGGTGGTGGCGGTAGGCACCCAGCATTTCACTCACACGCTCACGCACTCATACATGGATCATGCAGTTGGGGAAAGGTGATTTTCATGGAAGGGGGCTGGGGAAACACCCCCGTGTGATGTCAGCAGTCCCAAGAGCTGGCCTGCAGTCGCCCCACAAAACCAGCACTAGGGCACACATGACAAAGCCCTTGGAAGAAAAATGAAGCCAAATGCCTGGGTAAAATTCCTGGCATGCTTCAAAGCCAGGGAGATCGCCTGGGGCTGATTCTGCTGGAGCTCCTTGGGCTGGGCACGGCCCATGCCAGCAGCCCTTGGCAGGGGGTGGGATTGGGCAGGACTGGGTCAGCATGGGGGAGCCCTGGGAAAGGTGCCTGGCTGGATGCTGGATAGGGACAAAGCAGGATCCCACGGTGTTTACTGTTTCCCTCTTTGCCTTCTGGAGACCCATCTGGAAGGTTTGAGCTGTTTCATGAAGGGCAGCCAGGCAGGACAGAGCTGATGGGCTGCAGCCCTTCTCCAGAGACATGGAGAGGCGGTGATAGGTCCCCTTGCATGGCCCACTATGCATTGGGTGGCCTCTCCGATCCCTGGGGAAGCAGTTAAGTGCAGGGCAAGCCCAGGGCCATGGTGGTGTCTGTCCCCTCTGCAGTGCCAGGCTCTTGGCTTGGATGCTGCACGTGTTGTTGGGGTGCTCCAGGCCAGGGGGTCCCAGGAGAACGGTGACGGCACCTCCTTGGGATGTTTGTCATCAAGCCCTGGTGCCACTTGAACCCTTCCTGATCGCCTCAGTCCCAGTCAGAGCCACCACGAGGGCTGTTGGCTGCTGCTCATCACGTACTGCAGGTGATGGGGAAGGACAGAGATGGAGTGTGGGCTGCAGTTGCTCCTGGAGACTCCGTGGGGTTCTGCCCGCTGGCCCACGGGTCACTGCTGTGACCACCCCAGCCCAGCACCCCGCTCCCGAGGGAGCACTGACATCCCTCCTCATGCACATCCCTCCTCCATCCCACAGGAGCCCAGCGCCCAGCAGGAACGAAGACCGACGGTGTGACGTGAGTGCTTGTCCCGTGTTCCCGGGGACAATGTCCAGGGTGGGGTGGGAGGGCGCTGGCAGTGTCCTTGCTCTGGTGGGTCACAACTTGGTGATGGAGATAGAGAGAGGGTGAACCCCTTCTCCAGGGGGGTCGGTTCCCAACGCCCGGGCAGGACCCCGTGCCCAGCCACAGGCAGTGATGCCGGCGGGCAGACACGGGGCCGTTTGTGGGGACAAGCCTTATCCTGCCCCTCTCCCCACAGCTCCTCTCCGCTCCCGGCTGGAGCGTGGATGGGAGGCGCGCAGCCCCTGGACCCCGCCGGGCCGGGGGCTCTGCCGTGGGGCAGCCGCGGGGCAGCCGGCCCCGGCCCCGGGTGGGCAGCTACGCGCTTGGCATGGCCGGAGCGACGCGCCGACGTCACCAACAACCGCGCTCGGCGCCAGACTTCATCCCATTGGCAATAGGTACCCGACTCCCACCCACCGCACCCGCCCCGGAGACCCCCTCGGGGGGCCCTCGGGCCTGGCAGGGGCAGGAGAGCACCCAGAGCCCGCTGCCCACCTGGTCCCCATGGCCCCCCCAGCTCCGGGGGAAGGATCAGAGGGGGCTGCAGAAAGGGGCAGGGATGGAGGCAGCGGCTTGAGCCCCACCCCGGGGCGGTGGGGAGCACCCCCCCACCCACCCGACACGTTCACCACAGAGCACAGCCCCCCCGGGCACCCCTGCCACGCAGAGTGGGCACAGGCACAAATCCTGCACCGGCGGGGGACCCTGCAGGTCCCTGGGAGATGCTGGCGGAGAGAGGAGCTTCCAGCCCCATCCCGGCACAGGAGGGGCTGGAGCCCGGCCCTGGGGCAGGACCACCCCCGGCCAGGCCAGCGGGCAGCCCCGGGCCCTCGGTGTGTAACCGCCCTGTACATAGACGAGCTACAACCATTAAAGCTGCTGAACCCCCGCCAGAGCCAACTGTGTTTATTGGGAACAGCCCCTCCACGCCCACCCCTGCCTGGGGGGAGATGCTGTGGGGGCTGGCAGGATCCAGGGACGAGCCACTCAGGAACCACGGGTGTGTTGGGGGTGCACGGGCAATGCCAGGCAGGAAGAGCAGAGGTGAGAACTGAGTGAGATGGGGCCTGGCTGTGGTACTAGGCATCCCAAAAAAGGGGTTCCCGGTGCTGTACTGGGATGCAGGACTGCTCTGCGAGCATGCTGGGCAGGGTGCGGCCCCAAAAGAGACCAGCTCGGGGCACAGGACAGCACCAGCCCCTGCTGCTGGGACAGCAGCCTGTGGTGGTTTGCTTGGGTGAAGCTTTTTAGGGGACAGAGAGGGCTGGGGGGACCCACAGGGTCAGCTGAAGTGCAGCTCGGGGTCCGGCTCAGGGGCTCTGCCAGGCGGTGGGGGCGGCGCACGGAGCTGCAGAGAGAGGAGAGAAGTGGTACTGACATGCTGAGGCCACTCATCCCTCTTTGGCCCCCCCAAGCACAGGGGTGGCACTGTCCCCCATTACGGGAGGACTGGGGCAGTTTGGGGGCACAGCATGGCTGTGATGGGGCTTACCGGCCGCAGGCGGGTGGCTGCCAGGTCCGGAGAGCTCTGCCCGCTGCCCGTGCCATCCTGCCGGCAACCTGGAAGGGCCTGGCAGCTCAGCCTGGCTTTGTGGGCCCCCCCAGCCCCTTCCCAGTGTCCCCAGCACTCACCTCCCAGCGGCATCTCAGGAGCAGGGCTGGGGACCAGGCTGGCCCCGGGCGCCAGGCCAGGAGGGGAGAAGGGCGGGGGGGACGGCGATGGCAGCTCCTGGGAAGACACAGCCAAGAGAGATGGGAACAGTGGGAAGGGGGCCTTCACTCCAGCAAGAAGATGGGGGTCTGCCACATTGCACCCTCCTGCCACTGACCTGCCCAGCCGCCTCCCGGGCCCCGGTGAGCTCCTCCACCACCAAGGAGGGGAAGACGCCGACGCGGCCGTCGAAGTCGCCAGTCCAGAAGCCATCGTCCACTTCGCCGGCGGCGCGCGGCAGCACCCGGATGATGGCCCCCTCGGGGAAACTCAGCTCCTCTGGGCTCTGCCCCTCGTAGTCGTACAGGGCTCGCACCAGCCAGGCTGTGGGGAGGGTGGGGAGGGGGCTCAGCACCCTGTGGGGTCCTGTTCCCCTCACCCTGGGGTGATGGCCCAGCCCCTACCTCCAGGCTCCAGCACCAGTTCTGCAGCCATGATGCTGGAAAGCTGGCGGTGCAAGGCAGAGGGTCCTGGGGGGCCGAGCCCAGCCCCTGACTCACACCCCAGGGACAGCAGGTACTTTTCAGGGACGTAGCCAACCTGGCCTGCCTTGTTCCGAGCCTGAGGGGGCAGAAACCACATGAACATGCCAGGTCCCAGAGTGGGAACAGCCTGGGAACCTCCAATACGTGTCCCCCAACAGGGAGGGGGGCTCAGCCTGCTCCCACCTTCACCCACTCCTCTGCATCCCCGTCCTCGATGACCTCCAGCTCCTCGCCCTGGGTGATGGACAGCTCGTCCGCCTGGCAGCCCTGCAGGAGACAGGGAGGCTGAGGAGCCATCCTTGGGCAGGCAGGGTGAGGGCCAGGCAGGGCCATACCTGGTAGCCAAAGATCACCCGGCAGGTGTAGGGGTAGGTGCGAGCAGCAGGACCAGGCTCATCGTCTTCATCCGGCTCATCACTGTCCTCGTAGTCATCGAACTCGGCCGGGTCCAGCCCCGTGGGGGTCTCCTCGCCTGTCCCCACCATGGCCCCCGCCAGCCAGGCATCCACGTCCAGCCCTGCTGCCCGCAGCAGTGCCAGCCGTGCCTCGGCCTTCACTCGGCTCACCTGGGGACACCACACATTGTCAGGGTCTAAAAGAACACCTATGGGGGGGTCCCAAACCCACTGACCCCATAGCCAGTGTGGTGGCATCCCCAGTGCCGCACCCCAAGTGCATCATCCCAGCCATCACCTCCCCATCCCTGCTTCCCCTCACCCTGAGGGTGACAGACCTCCAAGCCACCCCAAGCCCCCTGATTGGGGGACCCACCTCTGCCTTTCGGATGTTTTCCCTGGCTTCTTCCATCTGCCGTTCCACGGCCACCGCTTCCGCCTCCGGCACCTGCTGCCTCCTGGCCTCCAGCCGCTGCAGCACCTGGGTGGGCACCCACAGGTCAGAGGTGGTGGGAGCTGGTGAGGGGCTGGAAAAGCCCCTCTTGGAGCCCCCTGGTGCTCGGTGGGGCAGGACAACACCCACCTCCTCACTGTGCGCCTTGTTCTTGCGGTCCCGGGCCACCCGCGTGGCCCACCGCCGCGCCTCCTTCTCCAGGCTGGCCCCGTCATCTGCCGGTGGCAGCAGGCACACCTGGGCAAGGACACGGGGGTGACAAGGGGCTGGCTGTGCAGACCCCCACCTTGCTTAATGCCCGCCCCTGCACTTACCTCCTCCAACCCGGCGAGCTGGAAGCGCTGCTCGAGGGCCAGGGAGAAGGCAGGGTGGTCCTGCAGGAAGAGGAGGAGGTCCTGCTCCCGGCACACCTGCAGCAGGGGAGCAGCGTGGGGCTGGGGGGCTCACCTGTCCCCTCCTGTCCCACCCAGCTCCCGGGACGGTGCCGTTACCCGCGCAGATGCCTCCACAACGCTCTGGAACCAGTCCCGCGTGGCCCGGCAGGTCTCCACCTCTGTCCGGCTGGCGGCCAACAAGTGCTCCCGGAGCCGCTCGTAGAGGTCCCCGTCCAGCGCCTGGGGGACAGCAGCTGGCAACCCCCCCAGCACTGCCACATCCCCCCTGGAGCACCCCTGAGCCCCCAGGGCAGCCAGCCCTGACCCTGTGCCAGCAGGACCCTCCCTGCTGCCCCCTCACAGTGGCACTGGGGAGATGCTCCTTGCAGGACCCTGGGGATGGGGCACAGGGAGGTCTGGGCAGCTCCTACCTGCATGGCTGCGGGCAGCTCCACGCGCCGGTAGTGCTCCAGGTGGGCAGTGGCAGACACCAGGGCGAAGCTGTACTCGTTCTGCACCCCTGCCAGCTGCCTCGAGTGCTCGGCCAGTCGCGCCGAGAACTGTGGGGACAGGGACAGCAGGGTTTGGTGATGGTGTGGGGTTCCCCTGTGTCCCCCTGCATCCACACATTTGAATACCCTGCCAGCCTCCCCAGTGCTGACCTTGGCACTGAGCTTTTGCAGACTGGCCTTGGTGTGAAATATCCGCCGGTCACTCTTCCGGAGGCTGGGGAGGACGGGAGAGGAGTGTGAGACCAACCCGCAGCCACTGCAACCCTCCCGCCCCCGTGCCTCCCACTCACCGAGCCTCCACGTCGGCCGCCTTGTCCTTGGCCACCTCGCTGCTCCGCTGGAGGTGGGTGAACTGCTTCTTCGCCTTGTCCAGCTCCTTCACCGTCTCCAGCAGCTCTGCCTGCGCCTTCTGTAGCCGCTCGATGCCCTGTGGGGAGCGTCAGCCAGGGCGGACAGCTGTCCCCACCACCCGGGCACAGGGGACATGTCCTCGCCCCGGTACCTTCTTGAGCATCCTCTCCTTGGAGAGGCGGGCGGTGCGGGCGGCCTCGGCGGCCAGGGCGCGGTAGCTCTCCGAGGCGGTGACACGAAGCTGCCCGGCGTGCGCCGTCCCCTCGATGATGCCCTTCCAGACAGCGGCTGTGTTCCTGCGGGCACAGGGTTAACACAGGGCCGGGCACTCCCTGCCCCTTGCCAGCTTTCAGGGATGCCTGGCAGGACCGCCAGCAACCCCAGTCCCAGCGGGCTCCTCCAAGTTGGGCATCACATCCTTGGGGACATCCCACCCACAGCTGCATCCCTGGCATGCCCAAATCCTGGTTGGCATTAGACATCTCCCAGTTGGGAGGGTCATGGGCAGGCATAGCCAGTCCCAGCCACTTGTCCCCAGCCCTGGCCCAGTCTCCAGCCCACCTGGAGTCGCCAGTTTCGCCACGGCCCCGCTGCCAGTCTCTCTTCACGAACTGGCTGGCCAGCCTCTGCAGTGCCTGTGGACAGACCCGGCATCACCGGCACTCCCAGCCCTGCCGAGCACCCCAGCACACACCATCCCACCCTGGGCCCACAGCTGGGCTCCCCTACCCTGGCTGCCCACCCCATGAGCCTGGGGACACACACGTGTTCCCCAGAACGGGGGACACACACATCCCCAGTGGCTCCGTGTCAGCAGGAATCCCATCATGCTGCCCATGAGAAAACCTTTTTGGGGAGGAGCCACCAAAAGGAAAGGAAGCCCCAACCTGTACTGTGGCTTTTGGGACAGAGCAAAGGGACACTAGTGAGGGACACAGAGTACTGGAGCCCCCAGCAAAACCAAGCACAGTGAGACCCTCACGCTGGGGGCATGATCGCCCCCAGCCTGGGGGTGGTGAGGGAGCGGAGTGGCACGATGATCAGCTGCAGGAACGGGGGACACAATTCTGCTGCAGTATGTCCCCAGGGGATGCTGCAAGGATATCCCACAGCAAAACCAATCTCTGACATTTCAGAGCAGCGCCCTGCGATGACCCAGCAGAGAGCAGAGCCCAGCAGTTTCCTCCCCCCACAAGGTTTTCCCTCCAGGCTCCCAAAACACCCAAGGTTTGGGCCATGCTGTGCTCAGCAAAGCCCCCAGTGGGTGCTTGAATGTGGTTGGGGTCCTCCCGGCAAGGGAGATGCTGCCTCCATCTGCCACCACCCTCCGGGGCCAGCACGGAGCAGCCAGGCTTGGATAGCTTCCAAAGCTGCCCATCGCGTGCGTAGGGCCGTGTCCAGCTCTTACCCCATGCAGGCAGGATGGGGCCTGCGAATCCCCAGGACATCAGTCCTGAATCCAGCAGCACCTCCTTACCTGCCCATACTCCCTGTCGATGGTGGCCCTCTGCTTGCTGTAGGACCTGGGGGGAGAG
This sequence comes from Atrichornis clamosus, assembly GCA_013400975.1. Lineage (NCBI taxonomy): Eukaryota > Metazoa > Chordata > Aves > Passeriformes > Menuridae > Atrichornis > Atrichornis clamosus. The sequence goes on from WBMZ01005892.1 coordinate 37,578, forward strand.
GGGACACAGGGCAGGCAAGGACACACAGAGAGGGGCAGGGATGGGCCATCCTTGCCATCACCTCCTGCCACCATCCCCCTGCCATCACCCCCTGACACCATCCAGCCACCCCAGAGGGTGCTGGAGTCCATGACCTCGAGGTGACAGGCTCAAGGTGAGCCATGCTGGGTCCTCGGCCCACCCGTGCAATGAGCTGCCCAGTCTCAGCTCAGAACACAGGCACAGTGGGATGAGCTGCCCGGTCTCAGCTCAGGGACATACACACCCGTGGGATGAGCTGTCTGGTCTGAGTTTGGACACACACATACCAGTAGGATGAGCTGCCTAATCTCAGCTCGACAGGGATGTCACACACACGTGTGGGGCCCTACCTGATGTCCTCCAGCAGCTCGGCGTCCCGCTGCTGCTTGCTCTGCAGGCCCGACAGCTGCTCCAGGACGTGGACCCGCAGCTCCTGGGTGAGCTTCACCTGCGGGATGGTCCCGCTCAGCGCCGGGGCCGCCGCGGCCCCGGAAGGGATGGGGTGCGGGGTGGGGTGCGGGGATGCGCTGCTTCCCCGGCCGGGTGCCGGTCCCTACCGACACCCACTCCTGGGTGCCACCCAGCCGCGGCCCCGCTTCCCCAGCCCCCTTGACGCTCCGCCGGGAGCGAGTCTCGGTCGCGGCTGCAGGACACGGCAGCGAGGGAGAACCCGGACCCGGTGACCCGCGTCATGCCCCGGCCCGGCCCGCTCACCTTGCGCGGCGGCGGCTGCATCGCGGCGCTGCCCCGGTCCCGTCCCGATGCCAGCCCCGGTCCCGGTCCCGGTCCCGGTCCCCGAACGCCGCCGCCCCAATCCGCGTGTGCGGAGCCCGGAACTGCCGGACCGGCCTCGCCCCGCCCCCGACAGGCCACGCCTCCCGCACGAGCCACGCCCCCGCACGGACCGCGCCCTCCCGGGCGGACACGCCCCCTCCGCCCGCCCCGCCCCCAGACTGGTCCCGGGAAGCCCCGCCCACCGCGCCAAGCAGGCCCCGCCCCCCGTGGCTCCAGCGCCGCCTAGCGGACAGTGCTGCACGTGTGGCCGGAGCGATGGGACACGGACACGGGGACACGGGGACATGGGGAGACAGGGACACGGGGACGTGGGGGACACAGGGATATGGGAGGTAGGGACCTGGGGAGGCAGGGGTGCAGGGACACGGGACACGGGGACACGGGGACACAGGGACATGGGGACACGGGTAAGCAGGAGGACAGGGACACAGGGCATGGGGATGTCGGGAGACAAGGACACAGTGACACGGGCACATAGGGAGACCGGGACATGGGGACACGGGAAGATGGGGAGACAGGGACATGAGTACACATGGATATGGGAGACAGGGACATGGGAGCACAGTGATATGGGAAGCAGGGACATGGGGTCATGGTGAGGCAGGAGGAGAGGGACACAGAGACATGGGGATATAGGGGCACAGGGTTATGGGAGGCAGGGACATGGGGACATGTGGACACAGGGAGGCAGGAGGACAGGGACGTGGGTAACACGGGGACACAGGGATATGAGAGAGAGGAATGTGGGGACACAGGGTGTGATGGGGACCACTGGGTCCCATGTCCTTGGGGAGGGGGACATGGGGAGTGCTGGGACACATGGCACTGGGATCACTGGGGACAAAGTCCTTGTGCATGAGGACACAGAGTACACTGGTTCCAGGATGCGGTAACACAGAGGGTGCTGGGGCACTTGTCCTGGGATGCTGGGACATGTGGGACAGTTACACCACAGCCCCCAGCACAGGGACATGTGGGGTCCCACATTCTGGGAGGATGCAGAGCCCCTGGCTTGGCAGGACCCTGCCATGGGCACGGTGCTGAGCAGTGGCATTCAGTGGGTGACACTGGAATCATGAAGGATCCCAGCCAGCCCTTGCCCTCTCTTTCCCCTTGTCCCTCTGTCCCCCTCCCAGCCCTCTCCCATCCCCTTCATCTCACTTCTCTTTCTGTCCAAGTTTGTCTCTGTGGTTCCTGCAGAGCTTGTGGCTCTCCCCACTGTCCCATTCGTCCTCTTCTTTCTCTTTCCATGACATTTTTGGGGTTGGCTGTACATGTCCTGGTTCCCCTGATGTGTGACGATGCACAAGGCTGGGGTGGGGATATGTCGCTGGGTCTGTAATTCCCCTCCTTGGCCCCTTTGCTGCAGGAGGGAGCTGGAAAAATGGACTGGGGACCACCCAGTGCCTACTTCGGTGACAAGAACAGGACACTGCAGGGTGGCCCCATGTACACCAAGCTGTGTGACAGCAGCTTGTCAGCCTGACCATGGTCGTGGTTCCCTGGGATGCCTGGTCCTGGCAGGGCTGGGCAGGCAGGGTGCCCTGTGCCCCAGGGGTGCTGCAATGGGACAGGGGCACATGTCACCGTGCCTCCTTCCTGTCCCACTCATGGGGCACAAACAGCCCCATCTTCCCCCTGTGGTTCTCAACCATCTGCCTGCAGCTGCCTCTTGTCCGCTTCCTCCTCCCCACAGCGTGCGGTTCTGCGCCGGCGGCTGGAAATCACCCCAGCCTCGACTGCGTGCCCCAGATGCTCAGCAGTGGTGACAACTGGTGGTCACCTCGTGCTCCAGTCTGGCTGCACGCACCGCAGGGCTGTGGGCAGGACGTCGGCGTGACGTGGTGGAGGCACAGCCCTGCCGGTGCCGTTTGTGCAGACCCGGCTGGCACAGCGGCCGCTCCGCAGAGATGTCCCGGCTGGTGCTGTCACCTGGCTCTGCTGCTGCCTGTGTCACCCTCCTGCTCGGCTGCACCTGGCTCGGCTCTGCCACCCATCTCACCCCAAGTAAGTGCCTTGGTGGGTCTGGGGGTGATGAGGCACGGCAGGGAGGCCTCACTGGGGCACCCCAATATCACATCCCATGATACTGGGAGGGGATGGCTGGGTGTCACGGGGAGAGCTTGGGGCACCTCTCTGCTGCCTTCCCTTGGTGTCCACATTGAAAATCTGAGTGAAAACCTGAAACCTAGCCAGCATTTCGCCTTTTGGCAGCAAAATTGAGATAACTGCTCTTCTTACCTGAATTTTCCATCCCCTGGAAGTGGAGAGGTGGTGGAGGTTGTGAGAAACCTGTTGGATGTAATCGAAGCCCCCTGGGGTAGGGTGTTCTAGGGACCACTTGGATGGAACTTCTGGAGCTGGGGTGACGTGCAGGGGAGCAGAGCCTGGCTGGGTTTTTTGAGCAAGCCAAAAAAGGGATTTGATCCGGAGTTGTCTGCTGTCCCAGGACCTTCCTGTTCTTCACTTTTGTTCTTCTCATGCAACAAAAAGCCCCTGACTGCAGCAAGATGGGGAGATATGCCTGGCTGTGGCGGGGAGCTGAGCTGGGGGGCTGGCTGGGAATATCCTGACCCTGTGCTGCTGTGGGTTTCTCATCTGCCCCTCTGAACCCGTTGTGCTGTGCTCGGTAGGACAAGGGACATGGGCAGAGCCGTGTGTCCCTGAAGCAGCGCGTGGCAGCAGAGCCCGCCTGGGCTCAGGGCAGGGCGCCCAGCTGGGCTGGCACTGCTGCGCTGGTGGTAGCACAGGATGTGACACAGCTCTGCACGCTGAGGGCAGCAGGATGTTGGGGGCTGCCGTGTCAGAGCTGCCCCTGTCACGAGACAGGAATTGTCAGCTCTTGCATTTGCCGGTGGCTCCGCGGGAGGGGTGACAGTTCCTGCGTGGTCCCGAGTGGGAAGGGTCAGTGGGAGGGGGCTCTCGGCTGGGCCTGATGCCTTGTGTGCTCTGCAGTGCCTGTGAAAGGGCGGTCCCTGCTCCGCCACACTCCCCAGGAGAAGAACCTGTGCCCCCAGGCCTCCGAGGAAGCCTTTCTCAATAGCACCCTCAGCACCCACCTCCTCCCTGCCCTCTACTCCGTGGTCCTGCTCGTGGGGCTGCCAGCCAACGCTCTGGCCTGCTGGGTCCTGGCCACCAACTTCAGGAGATGCTCCAGCACCCTCTTCCTGCTCAACCTGGCTGTGGCCGACCTGCTCTTTGTCCTCCTGCTGCCCCTCAAGATCTCCTACCACCTCTTGGGCAACCACTGGCTCTTTGGGGACTACCTGTGCCGCACCATGGTGGCCTTCTTCTATGGGAACATGTACAGCTCCATCCTCTTCCTCACCTGCATCGGCCTGGAGCGCTACGTCTCTGTGGCACACCCGTTCCTGTGGAAGGGCTCCAGCTGGACGAGGGGCAAGGTGGGCATCTGTGTGGGCATCTGGCTGGTGGTGGGGCTGGGCATGAGCCCTCTGCTTTTGCACTCCCACACACATGATATCTCGAGCCTGAACATCACAACATGCCACGATGTCCTAGAAAAGGAAACCCACAGGTTCTTCAGCTACTATTTCCTCTCCCTGGTGGGGCTGGGCTTTGGCTTGCCCTTTGTGCTCATGACCATCTCCTACAGCTGCATCCTGGCACGGCTGCTGGCCAAGGGAAGAGGCCATGGGCATGTGGTGCATGTCCTGGCCCTGGTCCTCCTGGTCTTCATCCTCTGCTTCACCCCCAGCAACGTGCTGCTCTTCATCCACTACCTGCTGGAGCCCTCAGGGTGCAACAACAACACCTACATGTGGTACACCCTGGCCCTGGTGCTCAGTGCCTGCAATAACTGCTTTGATCCCTTTGTCTACTTCTACGTCTCCCGGGATTTTCGGGGCTGGGTCCAGGATGCAGGAGGCCGCTGCCTGCGGGGGCTCGAGACCTCGTTGGGGAGGTCCGTGGAGAAGACAGCCCTGCCCCTGAGGTCCAGTGGGCAGAGCCAGGACTGCCAGGCTGTGACCCCCTACCCTGGGGAGGGCGGATCCTGAAATGTGCCCACCATGAAGGGCTGGCAACACACTTGGGCAGAAAATCCTGTCTGGATCTGAGGTTCATGAGGACTTTGCCCCAGTTTTGCTCCTCTGATTACATCAGTGCTGCCCAATTCCACAGGTCCCCTAGCTGAGTGAGTGCCTGGCCCTGGTGCCCCGATCTCCACACCTGCCAGACCCTCACGGCTGCTCCTGCAGTGACCAAACCCTCCAGAGTACAAATAAACCTTTATTTCTCCCTGCTGGTGGCAGGAATCGGTATAAACACCCTCGCTGAGGAGGGGCTGCCCTCCATCGCCAGGACTACATACCAGGCACACACGGCCAGCCCCGCTCCTGTTGCCCGCCTCCCTCCCAAATATGCCACAGGAGATGCAAGAAGGGAAGGGGGGATGGCTTTGGTATCCTGGCCCTGCTCCACAGGCCCAGTGCGGGAGAGGGGACATGCTGTGTTCCCCCGTGCTGGCAGGAACTGCCCCCCTGCCTGGCACGGTGCCGTGCTGCCAAACACGCAGGCACCACGTTTCCACTTTTAATTTCCCCTTTACTTGCTTCCCTCGGTGCTGGGCTCCATGACAGATGTGCCACCCACGAGCACATGTGGCAGCATCCCCAGCCCTCCCACGAGGGGGTACCACGGCTCCACATCCTGGTCACCACTAGTCCCTTTGGTTCCCGATCCCAGCCCGGCTCCGGAATGAGGAGGAGGAGGGTGGGGGTTCCATGATGTGGGAGCATGGGGTACCCATCACTGCTGCCACCGGGGTACCCATCATTGCTGCCACTGGGCATGACTTGACCCCCAGGTCGGTGGCCACTCCTCTGGCACAGCAGGTCACGTCACCGGCTGGCCTGGCCCCGGGGGTTGGCCATCGCTCTTCCTGAAGATGACACTGCTGAGCTCCTGGATGAGTCTGTCGTTGATGGGTGAGGGAGGCTGCAAACTCCTCTTCCTGGGCAGCTCCAGGGAGGTCTCTGCCGTGGGACTGCTCCCTGGTGTGGCTGCCTGCTCCCAGTCCCTGCCCAGCACCAGGGAAGGCTCCACGTTCCTCTCCAGAGAGGATGTTTTGGTGGATCTGAGCCCCGGGGTTGGAGCTTTGTTGCTCTCGAGGTTCAAACCCCTTTCGAGGGACACGGCTTTGGTGACAGAGGGACCTGTCAGCCTCTGGGCTGCGCTGGCGGGCAGCGAGGAGCGCAGGGCTGTGGCCGGGGGCTCAGGGAATAGGGTTGGCTTCTTGGACCTGTCCACAGGGGGCACGGCCGCCAGCTCTGCCAGCAGCCCCTGCCCCAGATCCAGTGCTGCCAGCTCGGGGAAGTTCCCCACCTCCTCGTAGACAGGATCAGCATCCATCTCCTTCTCCTGCTGCTCCTCCAGGGAGTCCTGGTGGATCTTCATGGGCTGGGGAGGGCAGGGGGTGAGGGTGAGGGACACTGTCTGCACTGCTCTGCTGTACCCGTCTGTTCCCCCTCACCCTGCCCTCCCTGCACTTGGGCACTGTCTGAGGTCCTTGTCCCTCACCATGCGGCTGATACCTGCAGGGGACCCACCCTGCACCAGATCTCTGGCTCAGGCACTGCTGCCCTTTCCTCCCAGTAGCTGATGGGAGTGTTTTGGTCCCTGCCCAGGCATGGTCCTTGCCACCAGCCCAGCACCCCTTGGCAGAGGGGTCCGGTGTGAGGAGGGCAGGCAGACGCCCAGAACACAAAGCCAGGTGAGGTGAGGGCCAGCCAGGTGGCTTTTGTGGAAACAACCTGATGACAAGGAACACCCAAACCTGTTTCCTCACATTTCCTCCATTGATCCCTATGGGCAATGTGTGCCCAACAGGAGAGGCTCTGGGAACTGGGCTGGACTGTTGTGGTCTTGCTTGCCCTCACTGGGACTATGCAGGGACCCACACACCAGGGCATGGGACACGCAGAGCGCACCCCGCCCACGTGGGCACACCTCCCAGTGCAGGTGGGATGCTGCAGGTGAGCCCTGGCTGCCGCAGCCAGCAGTGCAAAGCCAACAAGGATGCTCCATGTGTGCAAGTACTTACAAAGAACATGGACAAAGTCCTTCGCGTGTGCAGGCGGCGCTAGAAACAGAGGAGACGGACAGAGGTAAGCACAGAGAGCACGGAGCAGGGCCACGGCTGCCTCGGCAGGCACAGCGGGGGCTCTGGGGGTGCAGGATCCTGCAGGCACGGAGTGCTGCCACAGGCACAAGCACACAGCACACACAG